>NQII01001935.1:40164-136705 GCA_002778355.1 Clitarchus hookeri | reverse complement strand
CTTTAAATTTTATTATTTTTATATCTAATATTATATTAATTACACTTATATAATTTAATTAAAATATCAGTTTGTGGAACTAAAAATGTAGAATTTACTTTAGGTAATTCTTTGGCGTTATTCATTATGTAATATTTTATTTATTAATTATTAGTTTAATTTTATTCTTTTTGGTGTTTTAGTTATATTTAATGATTTAGTTTATTTTATTGAATATAAGCTTTTTATAATAAATGGTACTCAAATAATAACTTTATTTGATTGAATGTCTTTAATTTTTATGAGATTTGTATTATTTATTTCTTCCTTAATAATTTATTATAGAAAGGATTATATAATAAATGATTTATTTATTGATCGTTTTATTATTTAAGTTTTGATATTTATTTTTTCTATAATATTTATAATTATTAGTCCTAATATAATTAGAATTTTATTAGGATGGGATGGTTTGGGTTTAGTTTCTTATTGTTTAGTTATTTACTATAGAATGTTAAATATTTTAATGCAGGGATAGTAACTGCCTTATCTAATCGTGTTGGTGGTAGTATATTATTAATAGCTATTGCTTGAATATTTAGTTATGGTACATTAAATTATTTTATATATATATATTGATTTTTTCTTTTGATTATAATGTTAAGTTAATTAGTTTATTAATTGTTACTGCAGCAATAACATTTTCTTCATGACTACCAGCAGCTATGGCAGCTCCGACTCCTGTATCTTCTTTAGTTCATTCATCTACTTTAGTTACTGCTGGTGTATATTGATTAATTAGATTTAATCCTCTATGTTAATAGTTTAATGTCTACATTTTTGTTATTTATTTCTTTAATTACAATATTTATATCTGGGTTTTGTGCTAATTTTGAATTTGATTTGAAAAAGATTATTGCTTTATCTACTTTAAGTCAACTGGGTTTAATAATATCTATTCTCTCTTTTGGTTATATTTATTTAGCTTATTTTCATATATTCACTCATGCTTTATTCAAGGCTTTATTATTTATATGTTCAGGAGTAATTATTCATTAATTTAATAATTGTCAGGATATTTGTTATTTAGGTAATTTCCTTTTACAAATACCTTTTACTTGTTTATGTTTAATTGTTGCTAGTCTTTCTTTATGTGGTATACCTTTTATATCTGGATTTTATTCAAAGGATTTAATTTTAGATGTTTATTCTATAGGTTTTATTAACTTATTTTATTTATTATTTCTCTACTGGATTAACAGTTAGTTATAGATTTTGCTTAATTTATTATTTAATAATTAGGGATTTTTCTTTTTGTTCTTATCATTCTGTTTAAGATGAGAGATAAATTATATTGAAAAGTATAATGGTTATAACAATTATTTCTGTATTTGGTGGGTGTATAATAAGTTGAATTTTATTACCATTTAGTTTAATCAAGCACCAGACAAAAAAATAACTATTAACTTTAGAGTATTATATATATATAAATTTAGTTTATTTGATAAGAATTTTAATTATTATTATAGTGATATGTTATGTTACTATTAAATTTCCTTTATATCCTTTATTATTTGGTTTAAAAATAATCAGTATAGTGACTTTGGTTGGTTTGAATTATTAGGCAGTCAAGGTTTATATTTGTGTTTTGGTAGTATTTCACTTTTAAATCAAGAACTTCAAAATAGATCTTTCAATTTATTTTTTGTTTTTGTTTTATTTTGGTTTATTATTTTAATATTTATTTAATTTTCATAGCTTATATAGAGCATAATATTGAAGATATTAAGGAAGATTATATAATCTTATAAAATAGAATTTAATTTTACAATGAAAATGTAATGTTTTGTTTAAACTGTATAAATAGAAAAATAAACAGAATTTAAACTTTAGAATAATTAGTTAGCAGCTATTATTTGATTCTTATTTCCTTAATTGGAAAATTAATTTCAATTTTATCATTAACAGTGATATACCTCTATTTGGTTTCAATTAAATAAGGATCAATTGTATTATCATTTATTAGGTCAAAACTAATTGCATTATTGCTCCTTATTTAAGATTGATTATAATCAATACTTTTTGTATGCAAAACAAATGTTATTAACTATAATCCTAATTAGCTCAATTTAAGGCTCCCTGGTTTCATTCATGATATAACCCTATAACAAGTACACAGAGCTCGCGGGAAAATAAAACCATTGGTATGTGTGTTTCTCAACAGACTGTAGTTCTATTGTGCATTTCATTTTGAATACCTATACATGACTAACAACCATTGTTTTGTAACCTTGTAAAATAAAATATATTAATTATTCTAGGAAATCTTTCTTATTAAGTATTTTCTGCTTGTATAATGTGTAATCAGAATAGCCAATGCAATATTAACTTTTGTACGTTCGTGCATCAACTGATGCAGGATTTTGTAAATAGCACTTTGTTTCTTATAAATCAAGTAGCTGACTGTCAAAATCTGGCCAACTTAGACAATAGCTCTAGGCTCTTCACGACGCGGCAGGCAGGTAGTCATTCTCCCCGTACGCCTTGGGTTGCTGTGCCGCAAAACAACAAATCTCTCCCCATGCCAGTACAAGGTCAGCGTGTGTTGGCCAGCCTACCGTCTTAGGCTCATGTGTAATCTGTTTACACATAGTAGAGCATTGGCCATCCATCCTTGAGCCTCGCGCACTGGTTACACTGTGATGCAAGACGTTAATAACAAGTTTCACTCTCCATTATAGTACAAGGTCAGCGTGTGTTGGCCTAGGGCTCTTGCATAGCTGTTCACACGTAGTAGAGCGGCAGGCAGTCCGCCCGGCCTTGGACAGCGCGCATGACTTTCACTCTCGGAAACAGATCTTGTGTAAAGTCAACGCATGTCGACCGGCATTCCTGCCTAGCGCTCTGGCAGTCAGTTGCATAAGCTACTTGTACACTTATTGCGATTTTTTGTATTTGTTATTGACATCGTGAGATTTTTTTTATTATTATAAGTATTCATGTTGTACCCTACTCACACATTTATTAGTTAGAGTTATTNTCGTGAGATTTTTTTTATTATTATAAGTATTCATGTTGTACCCTACTCACACATTTATTAGTTAGAGTTATTGTTATTTGTTAGTGGTATCTTGATGTGATTTTAATCACGTTGTACTCGTGTGTGTGTGTGTACGCACTTGAGGCAAACTACAAATAAGAATAAACTACTCCAGCACGTTCTGAGACACCTAGGCGTGAATAGTATTTTTTCTCCTTCATACATAAATACCGTTCATGTAAACTATTTTGTTATGTTCTCCTTACAACTAATCGCTCCCCCACTCTGTGCGCGAGTCTCCACGGTTCAAGGCCAGGAGAATGTACTCCAAGCGCATTGCGTTTGTACATTCACACTCTATACTTACAGTATGAGATGTAACATACAATACTAGTTTAGGTTTGATGTCATATATATTGACATGTGTGTTTGTGTTTTAGACACACACACGCACTCTCTCTCTCTCTCTCTCTCTCTCTCGAACTAGTCTTGATCAAACAGGCCACATCGTCCCACTGCTCGTTTTGTAATGAAGGCTTCGGCCGTCTTGCTATGCTCGTCGCCATGAATGTAGCTATTGGGTGAATCCCGATGCCGTAACATTGGCATGTGGGAACTGCGGCAGGCGGTTTACTAGAAATGATACACTGTATGCACATAGCGCTAAGTGTAATGGAACTACCTCCCGGCAGGCGAAAAGGGCAAGCATGGCGAGTCCCCAGTCAGGCCCATCCCGTCTCACACCGGGCTCCCGCTATTGCAGCTGAGGGCCGCCCTCGCCGTGGGACCATTGTTGTTGCCGGCGAGTGTAACTTATGGATTTGTAGAGGCGGAGAGCGCGTTTCGGGGCGTTATGAAAACATACGTCGCCAAGAACACCTTGAGTGTGACCATAAATATTTGCGCTTACCTCGAGCAGATGAAGCAAAATATCATCGGCCAGCTGGAGCAGGAAATCTAGGACCAGGGGGCGGTTAAATTTAATATTTTCCTCGAGTACGTACATGTAAAAGCGGAGCCGCGCGATGAGACGGATCACAGCGCCTTCAAGACTAAGAACGTGCCCCTCTTCAATGTAGCTGACGTCGAAGCAGTGTCGGCCGCCATTGCCAAGCTGTGCCACGAGGAGGACAAATACTTGAGGAAGGGAAGTGGCTGGACCCTCACCACCGTGAGAAGGCTTCAGCTATGTGTCAATACACTCGGCCCGCTGAGAGTGTCCTTCTACATCGCCCTGCCTGCGAGCATTGCAGATAAACATGCGATTGTCAACCCACACAACATGGACCAGCAATAGTTTTCCCCACCCCTCTATGGCAAATAGGTACATTTGAGAGTTCCAATCCGGGGGTCAGCATCAATGTCTGCACACTCAACGAAAATACAAAGATAGTGGCAATATTGGTGACAGGGGAAGAACTGGCCCAGCACTTTGACTTGCTGCTACTCCCCACAGCGGAGCACTGGAACTCTCATTACCCAGGTGACGTCACACGGTGAACAAGTTAATATCTGCAGAAGATGCCTTAAAGCATATGATAATCGACCACNACGTTAATATCTGCAGAAGATGCCTTGAAGCATATGATAATCGACCACGTGTGATGGGGTTGACAAGTACCGAGACTTTGGCTGAGCACAGGAGGCATTGTAATGAACACGCAACAGTTTGTGCCGACATGCCACAGCCGGACAAGAATGGCAAGCCTCCTGTGCTCAAGTTCCAGAATTATCAGAATGGTGATAAGGTACCTATAGTCGTGCACGCAGACTTTGAGGCAATGCTGGTGCCGGTTCGGATATGTCAGCCGAACCCAGACACATCCTACACCTATAGGTACCAGAAACACGAGCCCTACAGCTATGGTATCTATGTCAAGGTAGATAATGACATAATACTGGCCGCCAAGACTACCAGCCTACCCTCAGGTGTAATATGTTACACAGGTGAAGATGCATTGAGACGGTTCATGGAAGAGGTTGTGAGGATAGGTAATCTGGCAAAAGACATATATATATAGTCAGTCCAAGCCTGTGCGTACACTAGCCACTACCTGCTGCTACAGTTCCGGTCTCTTCACTAGTGCGAATCATAAGGTGCACAACTATGACCATTTCACCGGCAACTTTATCGGGGCGGCATGTAATAACTTCAACAAGCTTCGCCGCTGCCCCCAGAGAATGCCAATCCTCTTCCATAACTTGACTTACAATGCCAATTTTATTATTAAACAGCTTGGCTATGATACCCAGGACATATATTATTCCGCATACTGAAGAAAAGCTTATTACCTTCAGTAAAAGTTTGGGCAACAAACTTACCATACAATTTACTGATACTTTTTGATTTATGTCTGCCAGCCTTGCAACATTCGCACAGAATCTACCACCTGAAGAATTCAAGAAGTCTGCCAGATTTTTTACAACAGAACAGCTCGAGTTGGTGACCCGCAAAGGCATGTTCCCCTACGATTTTGTCGACTCGTGGGGGATATCGCTGAGTCGCGGTTGCCATCCATCGACGCTTTTTACAACCGGCTCACCAGATGTGACATTAGTGCGGCACACTACCAACATGCCCAAAGGTTCTGGGCGGTGTTTGGCTGCAGCACTCTCCAGGACTACGCAGAGCTGCATCTGAAGACTGACATCTTGAGAATTGCGACGTCTTCGAGAATTACTCTGTCTGGACACGTACGGACTTGATTGCGTTCGTTATGCGAGTGCTCCCGGATTCTCGTTCGACGCAATGTTGCTCAAGACACAGGTGGAGTTGGAGCTGCGTGTCGATTGCGATGTCCACCTGTTCCTTGAGGCTGGTATCCGGGGCGGGGTGGCCCAGTGCATCAAATGCCATGTGGTGGCTAACAAAAACATTCCTACCCCCAATGATGACAGCAGGCCGTCTACCTATCTCCAGTACGTCGATGCTAATGGACATGGACTTTATGTATGTGCCGGACAACGGACATGTCGGCTACATACTGGAGGTGGATGTAGAATACCCTAACGCTCTTCACGAGGAACATAGAGATCTACTGTTTCTGCTGGTGAACGAATGTCCCTCCGGGTCCAAACAACCGAAACTCATGACCACCCTGGAGACCAAAAACTCATTACATCATACATTATGTGAACCTCAAGCAAGCATTGGGTCATGATTTGCGGCTGAAGGTAATACGCAGTGTCCTTCGATTCCACCAGAAAGCGTGGCTATATTGACATGAATACGTTGAAACGTCAGGCAGCCACGAACGCCTTCGAGAAGGACTTCTTTAAGCTAATGAATAATGCTACGTACTGCAAGCTTATGGAAAATAAGCGTAAACTCCAGCATATGGAACTCATATGTAGAGAAGTTAGGGCAAAGAAGTTAATTGCCAAACCGTCGTTCAAATGCAGGACCATTTAAGAAGAGTCACTATCCCTCGTCAAGCTAGGTCACGAGAGCATTACATTTGATAAGCCCATATACGCTGGCTTTGCCTTACTTGACCTGTCAAAGACACTCATGTACAGCTTCTACTACGCGATGTGGGTGTCTTGTCAACACAGACACAGATCCTTCATCATGGAGATCACCTGCCCCGACTTCTACAGCAACCTCGCCTCAGAGCCGACACTTATGTTCGAGTTCGACACCAGCGCCTACTCTCCCATTCTTCCCTGCTACTCACCTGTCAATGCTAAAATGATTGGCAAATTTTAGGATGAGTGTCAACGTAACAATATGGTTGAGTTTGTCGAGCTGAGGGCGAAGCTGTACGCGTATCCCTGTCAAGATAAGGTAGTAAAGCGCACGAAGGGGATACAAAAGAGTGTTGTACAGAATACGATAACACTTGACGATTATCGGCATATCCTTTTGGCCCAGAGCATCATGAGAGTGCAGGTCAGTAGAATTAGGTCATACCATCACGAAGTATATACTGAATGTGCAAACAAGTTGGCTCTTTCGTGGATGGGCGACAAGCGGAAGGTCCTGGAGGATGCCATACATACCGCCCGCTATGGTTATCATACCTAATAAAAAAACAGCTCTGGAATTCGAACTCTTAATTCGAAATTAAATGTAAATCAAAGTTGCTGTTAGCCTCCAGACATAAGAATGGGATTATTTTTTTATATGCTTTGGAGTTTGGTTAATTCTTAATTCCGCACAATTTGTAATTTGAAGTAACATTTATTCAAAGTGTGTACAATTCAGATAATTGATAAACAATGCATTGATTATATTCTTGTTGCGTAAGAAACTAAGCATTGTGGCTGCCTTGTGCGTACCGGCGGCCAGGCAGCGGCTGCGTTGAACAACAGCTGTTACTCCTCCTCCCTCCGCCTGTCCGCAGAAAAAGAACTTTCGCAGTCTGCCCTTTCCTGTCTCGTTTATCCTNCTGCAGAAAAAGAACTTTCGCAGTCTGCCCTTTCCTGTCTCGTTTATCCTCCAGCCTTTTTTTCCTGAACTTGATGTCCAAACTTGATGTTCATGGGGGAAATAACTGAATGAGAGGAACAGAAGTTTGTGTCAAAAATAGATTTTCATATGANGCTGCCTTGTGCGTACCGGCGGCCAGGCAGCGGCTGCGTTGAACAACAGCTGTTACTCCTCCTCCCTCCGCCTGTCCGCAGAAAAAGAACTTTCGCAGTCTGCCCTTTCCTGTCTCGTTTATCCTCCAGCCTTTTTTTCCTGAACTTGATGTTCAAACTTGATGTTCATGGGGGAAATAACTGAATGAGAGGAACAGAAGTTTGTGTCAAAAATAGATTTTCATATGANCCAAACTTGATGTTCATGGGGGAAATAACTGAATGAGAGGAACAGAAGTTTGTGTCAAAAATAGATTTTCATATGACGATTCAGTTTTTTATTCTTATTTTTCTTTACATTTGAAATAATATGAGTGGAAGTAAGGAAAAGTACAATGCAAGACTGTTTCAGAAAAATTAAAAATACTGTATATACTCGTGTATATACTTTCAGGAAAAGAAATATATTTCTTGAATGAAACTGCAACAATTTGTGGTGTCCTGTTAAGTACAGTATATTTCTGCATATTTCACAAAATTTTCGTACCATATTTTAAGTTGAAAGTTCAGGGTGTGTAAATTATGTGTGAGCATCACAAAATTTTTTTTGAAACAAAGTTATAACTTTAATAAAACTAAAACGATGCACCCAAAAGGATTTAAAATAACGTAGTAAACACTTCAACATTAACAAATGCTACAACTAAATAATATATGATGCTGAGATTGTGACAACCGTTCAAACGTAGCCGCTGCAGACTTGCCGGCACGTATTCTTACGTCCCAATTTTCACCCCTCCCTAGAAACAGCGATTGTTTATATTCTTGCAGNCAGACTTGCCGGCACGTATTCTTACGTCCCAATTTTCACCCCTCCCTAGAAACAGCGATTGTTTATATTCTTGCAGCTTTTACACTTTGGTAATACAAAATTTAAAGAACACTGATAAAAATATCCAACTAGAAAACAGAAATGGAATTGAAAGAAAATGGGAGAGAGAAAAAGCAAGAATTAAAAACAGAAACGTATAACAAATTGTTGTGAAATAACATGAAAATAAATGGGCTGGGTCAATTACCAATTTTATTAATTCGGATTCTGATATGAAATTTTCTTCGATTCAGATTGTAGTAATGGTTCTTTCACAAAAAGTACATTCACGTGATTAAATTGTGGTTTCAATACATTTTTTAATGTTGACCTTTATTATTCATTAATTGAAGATAAAAATTCAATATCATAACTCAAAATAAATCTTTTACTACAAAATAAATTGGAAAATCAAGAATAATATATACGTTGCGCATGAAAATGTTTACCAAGATTTTTAGTTAAGATGTGAAAATATTCCAAAACTTAAAATAAATTGTTTATTGTCAACTAATTGCCAAAAACCTCTGTTTCCAACTATGCTGAATGACTGAAAATCAATGCACATCATTTCGCATATCAAATTAGTAATTTCACCAGCACTACCATCTCCAGGTTTGAATTTTCTCTTAGCATCAAATAGAGATGCTGCACCATCTTTACCGAGCTTTTCGACACTTCTGGTGGTGTTGGACTT
Organism: Clitarchus hookeri; assembly: GCA_002778355.1. Classification (NCBI taxonomy): domain Eukaryota; kingdom Metazoa; phylum Arthropoda; class Insecta; order Phasmatodea; family Phasmatidae; genus Clitarchus; species Clitarchus hookeri. The sequence goes on along the minus strand of NQII01001935.1, from coordinate 127,594 downwards.
GAAAGTAGAAATGTACGAGGTAGAACTATGGGTTATAGCTTTGTAATGGATTTGCGGATATGTTTTGGTGAATGGCATGTGATGAACCAACAACTAGCTGACACACTGCCACTGTGAACTTTAACTGGAGCGTCACTCTCAAGAGCCCCCGACATCACATCTTTCTCCAAAGACAGAACCTTGTGCTTTGTGCACAAGCGTAATATTAAGTTAGACGTCACCTTTGAGTGCCCACCAGAGATTTTTCTCTTGCAGTAATTGCATGCTGTACATTTGTCATTAAACTGACAAGTAGAATGGTTACAAGCCTCAGACATAAATAAGGATTTAATGTTCAACAGATAACATTTACGCAAATTTGTCGGCTGTAAATTATCACAGAAAATCATAACTTAGGTCCAATTTCTAATTGGAGAAATGCAGGGAAAAGAAAGTATTATGAAACAGCATTTCCCCCCCTTTTTTTTAGTTACACATTTACACATGTTCATACAACTGGGCTGTAGACCTAAGGTTGAAAGACACAAATTAAAATGTCGAATTTCGGCGACTACACAACTTATCTCAAAATGTGTGAGCAGAGACTACGTAAAAAACAGCATTGCAGACATATGTAAAATAATTCATTTTGGTTAATGAAGTCGGCCGCAGGTTATTGTGAACCAACNAAAAACAGCATTGCAGACATATGTAAAATAATTCATTTTGGTTAATGAAGTCGGCCGCAGGTTATTGTGAACCAACAGCTAGAATCGAAGCAGATTCTTTCTGCTACGCATGTTATTTGTTACTTATTAATAAATTAAACTATTTTAGCACAGTCAAATTGCAATGTAGGTACAAAAAAAGTTTCAGCAACTACAAAATCACAAAGTGCGTATTGGAAAATAAATTATATAGCTAAGATAAACAAACAACATTGCCGTGCCTGCGCAGAATCAACGGACTTGCAGCGTGCTCCTTGCAAGTTGTACAACTATGTTTTTAAACATAAATAATGTAATTTGGTGATGTGCTCAGAATTTAATTTAAAGGCGTTTAAACTTGATAACTAGTGTTATGTTTAAAACAATAGCGTGTATATCAAACATTGTACAGCTGAATATGTTACACTACTAAGTTTTCGTAAGTAAATTCTTTACAAATGTATGGTGGCGAAAACTGTGTTTAAAATAGACGCTTGAATGAAAGCAAGTTTGTGAACTACAACTCCTAGTTAATTACGATTATCAACACTGTAACGTGTTGCAATCTTGGAAAAAAAATTCAATCTTTACATTTATAGAAAATACATTTAAGATAAGCAGGCGTTGCTATTATGAAAATAAAAATATATATTTTATTTATTTATTCGGAACAATTCCTGAAATTTTGAGAAAAGAATTGACAATTTTGATTTCGANAAAAATATATATTTTATTTATTTATTCGGAACAATTCCTGAAATTTTGAGAAAAGAATTGACAATTTTGATTTCGAAAAGAACTGGTGGAATCGAAGCAACAACGAATTGATACGACCCTTCCCTAAAAATAAATTATTGGTGCTTTAGAAGAATAAATCTGGTAATACATCCTCGACCGGCGTTGAACAGGTTCATGCCGATACGGCATGGCGTACAGACTAAAGCAGTCTATGAAACAGAAGGCAGGCGAAGGGGTTGAAGAGGCATGGATGAATATCTCTCTCTCACACACACACACAGCCTTGCCTCTTCCCATCCTTCCACGCACACGGCTGCCAGAGAAGGAATACTTACCATGTCACACCATCCACCCCAATGTCTGTGGACAAGGTAGGTCTTGACGAGTCTGGGATACCATTTTGTTAGGCAAATGTATGCCTGTTTTGTTAATATAGCATTTGTTTTTTTTGTTAAAAAGCCATTGAAAATACCTTTGTATTCTTNAAAAATATATATTTTATTTATTTATTCGGAACAATTCCTGAAATTTTGAGAAAAGAATTGACAATTTTGATTTCGAGAAGAACTGGTGGAATCGAAGCAACAACGAATTGATACGACCCTTCCCTAAAAATAAATTATTGGTGCTTTAGAAGAATAAATCTGGTAATACATCCTCGACTGGCGTTGAACAGGTCCATGCCGATACGGCATGGTGCACAGACTAAAGCAGTCTATGAAACAGAAGGCAGGCGAAGGGGTTGAAGAGGCATGGATGAATATCTCTCTCTCACACACACACACAGCCTTGCCTCTTCCCATCCTTCCACGCACACGGCTGCCAGAGAAGGAATACTTACCATGTCACACCATCCACCCCAACGTCGTGGGTGCAACTTTAATAATTAGTTATTTTTTGTTAATAATATGTAATCATCATAAATCCTCTGAATTTCCTGCAAAAAGCCATTGAAAACTAAATGTGAACTTGTTAAAAGCTACGCAGTGTACAATGTCTGTGGACAAGGTAGGTCTTGACGAGTCTGGGATAGCATTTTGTTAGGGAAATGTATGCCTGTTTTGTTAATATAGCATTTGTTTTTTTTGTTAAAAAGCCATTGAAAATACCTTTGTATTCTTAAAAAGTTGTGTGCCACGATGTGTTTAGACTTAATTTTGGCGACATGGGCAGGTGCATCCCAGACAAACACCTCGATGCCATGTCGCGCAGCAGCAGTTATTGCCACCCCTAGCGGGACCACAGCCACACAGTACATCATACCGAGCTGCAAGACTAATCACGTCACCTGTGTATTAAGGGTATTATGTCCAATAAACCTGGTTCTGATAGTTCACATCCTTGGTGTTGCAATTTCAATGGCCTGCAGTGTAATTACATTCTAATAAGATACTGAAACAAAAGCAACCATGTTTCAATCACTGCTGATCTATTTTCATGGTTTTATTCAAGTTTCTAAATTTTCCTGAACACTGCATAGTGCATCAAGTAAGGTCACTTCCTCAATTCTACATCAACGTTTTGATTTTTATAATCACTATGGATTCTGTGTAAGACTACTCTAAAACCAGTTTACATAGTTAACAATGGAAACTAATACCACAAATTGTCAAAATCAAATGTGTTTATTAAATAAAAAGTAACAATATACACATTAAAACACCATTTCATTTGGACCCATCTTAAATGGAAAGACACTGGATCAGTGACAATAATACAATGATATGCACATAAGTAAGTTCAATGCTAGAAAATACTTGACCAAAATGCATACTAATTGTTTTTTATCCAACGATTCCTTAATTTTCATAGTTTTAATGGATTATACTATGTAAGATCAAATCCTGGTCCAAAAAACAGTGTTTTATTGTATCAATTTGCATGAAATACAAAATTAGGAGTACATACATAACGCAATCTGTCCTCCCAGATAACATCAGTGAATTATAAACAAAAGATCCAGGTGAACTATCACAGAGTGATTTCACGGAGATATTAAAAGACCATTCAGTGGTAAGCAAAATTAATGTACTAAGTTACCACACTTGCATATAAAATAATTAGAAATATTTCACTAAATTACACATATTCATATAGTGGTATTGATAAAATAGCACAGTATCAACAGCAAATCTTGCAAAAGCGGGGGTACTTCCTGCGACTGCTTTATATAGCCACATATTTAAAACTCCTGTGATTCATTTAATACACATGTACACAGCTAGGATTTCCAAAGCCTCAACTACTGAATAATCAGTCTAGCAGTCATTCCTGCAGAAAATGTTATGGTCTAAACTTCTAACTAGATTAGGTACATTAAAAAAAATCAGCAACTAAAATGAGTGAAATACTGTACGTATCAATGGAAAAATGAGAACCAATACTTTAGAGTAAATATGATCAAAAATGCTGACTCGCAGATACTTGAAACACTTTACACAGCTTATAACAACAAACATTATGTTAAATGATCAATAATACTGTTTGGGTAAATTTATAATACAACTGTTACCANACAGCTTATAACAACAAACATTATGTTAAATGATCAATAATACTGTTTGGGTAAATTTATAATACAACTGTTACCACTAAACACAATAACAGCATCTTGGAGTAATTTAATTTGATAATTAACACATTCAATTAATTTAATACTGCTGAGCTTACAGGGACTGAAATATATTTGAGAATTATGTGACAAAAAAAATGTACGTTGATTTAAAAAAAATTAGGGGAGTGGAAGATAATTATTTAAAGCATAAAAAAGAAATGATCATGTAGCAACTTGCAAGCAGAAATTTGGACCACAACATGCTTACAATAAAACTACTTATGGCAAAATATGTACAGTGTGAAGCTTATAGTATCAACAAGATATCACATGAGAGGCAGTGCAGACACACGCACCAGTCACAGTCGGTCTGTTAGGACACTGCGCTCACGCAGCAGCTAGACTTGGGCTCTGCCGCGGAGTCGTCATCAACCACGACGATGTTGCGCCGCGTGCTGCCAGAGCGCTTGAGCGAGCTCGCCTTCTGGTCCATCTCTTGGGCGCGCTCCATCATGCGTTGCGTCAGCTCCAGGAACAGCTCCTCTATGCCGTGGTTCAGCTTGGCCGACGTGTGGAAGTGCTTCGCNTCATGCGTTGCGTCAGCTCCAGGAACAGCTCCTCTATGCCGTGGTTCAGCTTGGCCGACGTGTGGAAGTGCTTCGCCCCCACCGACCTGGCGTACCTGTCATCACACCACCCGTCACCTTCAACTGTGATCACTCGCTGCACTAAGTCAAGGCTGTGTGACCACGATAAGGAGTTCATGGAAAAGTGAGCCCTTTTGAAAACAACCTTCGCAAACAATCGCTACTCATAATCCCGTACAGTAGAACTTCAAGTCGGCCCTCGTGTAACTCGGATTTCCAGACAACAAAGACCAATTCAGAAGAACAAAAAAAAAATTATAAAATAAAAATGATTAAGGAAACCTTGCACTATGATCAAAGAGCTTAAACTTACAAATAAACATTTTAGAAAAAAAAAATGCATTTTTTAAGGATAACAGGTAGAGTTATTGTTTTAATTGATGCTAATGATCGTACTGTACTGTACACAAGAGTGCATGTTTGCTGGGACTGTACATGTTTGTTATGTGTGGTAACGGGTTTGTAATCTGTAGATGTGTTTCAAACATGTTTTTGTTTTGTTCAAAGTAAAGGATGTTTACTGCAAGAATGTTGTGTTTTACTGATTTTCCCCCACCTTCTCCGGTTAACTTGGTTTGTCGTTATCCCGGATTGGCTCCGGCCCCAATCTATCTGACTTAACAAGGTTCTACTGTACATGCTCTGTCTCGTATGACTTGGCAAGATCTTGACGTATACGAAACAAACAACGTGCCATTTACAAAATCCTGTATCAGCTGATGCATGAACGAACGAAAATTAATATTACGATGGCTATTCTGACTGCATTGCTGGCGCACATCAAACAAGCAGAAAATACGTGGATAAGAAAGAGTTCCTAAATTAATTAATACATTTTATTTTACATGGTCACAAAACAGCAGTTGTTAGTGTTAAAAAATAAACTTTGTGCTAAAGTAGTAATATATAGGTGTACAAAGTGAAATGCACATTAAAACAGCCCATATTCAAATGAAACGCAACTTCAAACATTGAGAGTATCCCTACTCTCCATTCATGCGATCCATACATAGTTGATAATAATTCCAAAAGCATACAGAAATATCGCAGGATATTGTTGAATTATTTTTTAAATAATGATGAAATACATTTTACACTCGTGTTGTTTTAAGACAGTAATAGGAGAAAAGTGAACTTTTAAAAAGACGTGATAAAGAGGCAGGTCAACTTACTGCTACCTGTTGAACACACTCGGCTCACAACACACCCTACCACGCCACCTGTCAGCCGGCTCCCGAAACACTACCAGCCAGAAAAAATAGCTTTCTTGTGTAAAATAACAAATTTACGAACAGATACAAATGGTTTTGTTTTTCTGCAAGCTCTGAATAATTTGAAAGTGACATGTATTTCCATGTACAACAACTTTGATTACTAGTAATTTCTATTGGGCAGGTAAAGGTAAGTGCCTACGTCCATTACACGCTATGTTCATTTCTTCCCACAAACCCATTTCCTTGTTTTAGTGTTGTTACCATTCTGTATTAATAAAATGAAGAAAATGGGATTGCGTGTGGGTAGTTTTTAAGTAATTCTTACTTTATTNATTCTGTATTAATAAAATGAAGAAAATGGGATTGCGTGTGGGTAGTTTTTAAGTAATTCTTACTTTATTGACTTTATTTCATGCCACATATTTCCAACTCGAGCTATTCGCATCAGTAATAGCAGAATGACTGCTTTGCAAAAGTCGCCGGTGAGTTTGTTGGCGAATGAAAGTGCGTTGTAAAGTAAATTGCCAGTCTTAACATATTAGCTGTAACGTCCAAAGTGTGATAAGAATTACAATTACCATCTTGCAAATGTTAATCCAAATTAATTGTTTGTAATAAATTTAAAAAAAGAGTTAAATATTAAATTATTTTGCAAGGTTTTCTATTTTTGCTTTTATAACATAAATTTTTAGACATGTCATCCATTACCAAAAAAAGCCTAAAAAGAAAAATATAAAACCAGACAAATCCCAGATAATGAACAACAAATAACTAGGAATTATCAGTACTGCGGTTTTGTTATTGTAGTGTTGTGCCTTCTGCAGAGCTAAGAGCGGTAGACCACTTCTAAAAAAGAGAGAAAAGAAACTAAAATGGCAGAAAATAGAGAAAAAGGCACTGGAAAGAGACCAAGTTACCAACTAAAAGTAGTCAAATGGCCTGTTCACTGAAGAATAATTAACGATATGAATTGAAAAAAAAATTATGATGATGCTATTTTNAAGTAGTCAAATGGCCTGTTCACTGAAGAATAATTAACGATATGAATTGAAAAAAAAATTATGATGATGCTATTTTAAATTAAAGAAATTCATCTTTTTAAGAACCCAAGTACAAAAAAATATTGGCATTATGCAAGTTAAACTTCAATTGTCAAGAACAATGTATTACATTACTGAAAAAGACAAAAACTGGACAATTATATAATCAATAACAACAGACATGAAAAATTAATCAAGAGGTCTTAGGTTTTTTTTTACAAGGAAAGAAGTGATCAAACTGTTTTTTCTTTGCTCTACAGTTTTTTTTGAAGAGTTTCAACTTCTTTGAGTGTTTGCTGCTCAGATTCACGCATAGTTTCAACACCTTTCAACATGCCCTGTGCAACCCTAACTTCCTGCAAATTGCAATTCTGTATTGCCGTCTTTAATCGTTCATTGGCTTCTTTTAGCAATAAGATGCTTCTGGAATTGTCTCCTGATCCTTTTTTGTCTGCAATAGCCATCTTTCTATCTCTGATAATTTTCCCTAGACTATTCAGCTTTTACACCCTTTCCTCTAATTCTTTAGCCAATATCCTTTTCTCTTCATCTTTTAGTTGTTTTTCCTCCTCTAAGTGCAATATGAAATGCTTACGTGCACATGTTAGTAAAATTTTTGATGTCATTGGCACAAGTTCAAGTTTGTTTCCAAATGCTTTCCAAGTATCCTTGATAATCAAAATTGCATTTAATGTTTGCTCACAAGTGGAAGCCTTGTCCTCTGTCAAAGCCCTTGATACAGAAAAACATCTCTCGATTTCAGCATTCCCGTGTGATACAGCCAATGCAGTCTTGATAATTTCGGCCAATTCCTGATATATTTTTTCACCTGCAACATTAGTTTTCTTCAAAATTTCATTCCAGAAATGATCAATACTTCCATCAAAAGCTCGTTTTATCTCTATTTGTAACATCTACCATTGATCAATGAGCACACAATCTTTTACGTTGATAGGTAGTTAGCTAGCGACAAACTACGTATATGCAGGTTTTATGGGTTTTCACTAAAGAAGGGTTTTGAAACATCTCACAGCTTTCATAAAACCACATTTCATTGCCTTTTCAATAAGGCATCTGCATCCACAACATAAGACTCTTTAACAACACCAATAGTGTGCATATTTTTTCTGGAAGGCATGCAAGTTGTTAGTTTCCTATGGAACAACAACGCCTTCCGTGGGTGACATGTCTTGCCAGTTTACCCAACAGTTCCTGGAGCTGAAGGTACAGCATATGTATTAAAGGTTCAGCAGAAGTACAACTCTGCTTTGATTGAAGAACATAAGAGGTAGGTGAATATAAAAATTTGAACTTGAACCAAAACTTAGAAATGTTTCACTACTGCTTGTGTTGTAAGTTCCAAGTCGGTAATCACTCACAAACTGATGCTACACATTAAATCATTTCTTTCCACATAAAATTATCTTTACACAAAAACCGCCATCGTTCAGCATATCCACCTGACACAAATAATTAAAAATTGTAGCACCATGTTGCTTGTTTACTTTTCGCAAGTGGGCCAGGCTACTCATGAGGGAGTTTGTTCACAACAAAGGTGATTTCTTTTGATGAATACAAGTCAACTAACGTCACTGGCTACAACCCACTTTTTGTATTGCTGATACGTAATGCGGTAAACACATCACAGTAAAAATACAAACAATATCCAGAAAGTCAGATTAATGGAAAATATACAAAACTTTTTTTTGTGCAACAAAAATATGATTATGTTTGGCACTTCACCCAAACTGCTGGTCATATTTCTACGATACTAGCGCCGGCAGTGACAAGTTTCAGTACCACGACTTTTGCGGAAAGCACATCATTGGCGCACATATACAGTCTTGTTTATCACGGAGTTGCTTACAATTTTACTACCGAAATCAACCAACAAAGACAAACCATAAGAAAAAGCTACAAGACACATTCTGAAACAAAAAAAAATACTTTGAGAGACTAGTCTGAAAAAAAGGCACTGAAAGCTAGAAAAGGGGCCCGCTCCAAGGCCTGCTTCTGGTGAAGTCGTGTTTCATTATCTGTACCGAGTTTATCTTGATATATTCTTGTGTCCTTTTACATTGGTTTATAGTATTTCAATATTTTTGTAATGTTTAATTATTTTCTGTGATCATTAACACAAACAAGGAAATAACTTTCCCAGCTTTCCAACTATGTTTAACAGAAAAGTAGTTGACATGTCCCTTTTGTAATAAAATATGGTTGCTGACGGAAGGGGAAGATAACGAGCANGTTTAACAGAAAAGTAGTTGACATGTCCCTTTTGTAATAAAATATGGTTGCTGACGGAAGGGGAAGATAACGAGCAAGAGGCAGCTAGAGGCTAGAGGGAGACAGACAACAGGAGGTGGAGCGACCAGGCCACCTTCTCACTATATCTTCCCCCTCTAGCACAATGGAATGTGGAAGATAGGGGCAAGGATCCTTGACAGTTATGGCTTAGAGTACATAAGACTCATACTGTGCTTACGAAGCACTGACTGGCAGACCCTACACTCTGCACATGCTACAGTGGAACGATTTACAATCTGTCTGCCATATAGTTGCTTGAATCCAACAATGAACCATTTGAAAACAGATATCCACTGTGGGCTTCTCTCTAACACAAACCTCCTCGGTCCTGCTCTAACCACTAGTCCACATTGTCTCGCAGACAAAGGGTGCTTTCTCCCTGTCCACACGATGACCGCTTACTTTACTGACATTCCTATGTTCCATAGGTTTTTGTGTCAAGGCTTGAAATTGAAACATTATTGTCTCTCTCTGTTGGGTTGCAGCTATGGAGAGGGAGATGTCAGCGTAAAATAAAATAAAAACACTAACCCAGTTTTCAGTGCATGACAATAGCTACCAGTAAATATTCCCTCCTCCAAAAAAATATGCAGTCACATGTTGAAACTCAGTCCACCAGCATTCGATTTTGTCTGATTTTTGGCTAATATATTTAGTTATTAATAGTATGAAGGAGTATGAAATGGGCAATAATATACACTAGTGAGTTTATAAATGTTTAGAATTTTTATTAATAGAAAGTAAATAGAGCTTAATTTTTTGTTTCTTCATGTTAAGTCTAAAGAAATACATTTTATTTAGTTAAATAATCTGTTAAGTATGATCTGTAAAAAATCTAATTATTGTGTATTAACCAAGGATCATTCTAGGAAACTTCCATATAACAGATATCCTTACAACTAACACACAATATTTTGGTTCCTTCAGTTTTATTATATGGAGGTTTTACTTTCTTTTGGGGTAGCCACATGTCCCAAAGTAACCACAACATTTTGTAAAGAGTTTTCTTTATGTCTAACATATAACTGGAGTATGTACAAGATTTTCTCAATGAAGTGTCTAGTTGAGATCTGCTGATACGTTTCTTTCTTTCCTTTGATAAGGGAATTCTTTCAAAGAGAATAGGGGAAGAGCAAAGTAGTGAGAATGAACATTATTTGAGTGTACGTGCCAGATATAAAGCTATTCTTCAAACTGAAGCATGTTAACAAAAAATTCACGTGCCGAGAAAGTGAGGACTCTTGCTCACAAGAATGATTTCTCTGTGAGAAGATGTGGTTTGAATTCCAGTCAAGGAGATGCAAGAGGAAAATACATCATCGTTTGCTATCGGACATGCACCTCGAGAGACGTAATACTCGGGTAGCGTGGAGCAGATAAGTCGGTGGCTTTGTCCGGCAGCTGTAACTGCCAAGACAAGCAAATATGTCCATCCCACACAGCGAAGCTGACGAGGTAAGTTTGCAGTGCCAGGGCTCTGGAAATAACAAAGTTGAGCAGACAGGATAAGCATGGAGGGTGGGCTATTTATGTGACTGCAGTGTCCAGTGCTACAAGAGGATATCACACATGTGTATGGCTGAAGGATCTTCCTTTCCTAGTCCACGACATACATACCTAAGTAATTATGACAGTCTCTAATCAGTCTCCTCCACAGAGACTGGTTTCTTAATTGTGAGGCAAAGGTGGAAGTCAATGAGCCTTATTGACATTTTGAATGGCAGCCTACTATTCAGGAGGTGAGATTTCATAAGCCAGAGGTAACTGAAATTGGTAGTGCTTCTACTTTACGACAGTGATTTTGAGGACATAAGATTCTCCTGAAGCTTACAGTAAATGCCTAGGTTAAGTTGTTTTTGATAAAGTATATGTATGAAAAATAGTACCTAGTGTGTCAATGTATTTGAGTTGTAAATTCTACATTGTATTACTGTTTGATAATAGTAAATGTTGTCTAAAACAGCCTTTTTACATAAAAAGGAAATCATACAACAAAACACTATTGCAGTTTAATGGAAAATTTTACCTAATACTAGAACACAAGACCAACTAACCTTTTTTAAAGCAACTTAATCTTACCTAACAGTCTGTGTTAATCTTTCTCTAGCTGGTAACAATATTATTAAATTAAGAGATAAAGAAAGGCAGCAGTAGTAGATTGTTTTACACTCACGCTTCTGCATCTTCTATGGAAACAGTCCGCTCTTTTTCCAAGTCGAGCTTGTTCCCAGCAATGGCGAGGCACACTTCGCTGCCCAGCATCTTCTTCAGTTCCTTTACCCAATTCTTCACCTTCAACAGTCAACACAAACCTCCAGCTCTAAGTCCTTTCCTATATGTTTCCCACATCAAAAGTACAGCACACTCCCACCAAGTTGTAAAAATAACAACTACACTTCAAATACATTAAGTTTAAAAATATATTGATAATGTATGTAACATGTTTATTATTTAACCTCTTTCTTGTTTTACATATAAGATAATATGTACGCTACAATAAATTGCCAGTTTCCAACATAACTTCTTAATGAAAGTGTTGCATACATAAACCAAAATATCAGTTTGTTAAAGAACAAACATGTGAGTATATCGTTCATCTTCCCACAGCAATAGTTTATGCCGCCTGATGCATTTGAAATATAAATAAATAACTGTACGTTTAAACATTTATCTGTTTGTAAATGCAAAGTGCATTTATTTCAAAAGTTATTGAATAGCACAGATAGTCCACCTCAATTCCATTTCAAAAGAAATGTGACTGAAGTCTCACCTGATAGATTTGTACGATCAGTATGTGTTACTCCTCTCCATCATCAAGACATGTTCTCTGCAACTTACTGTAACACGACTACGACCACATTTTCACTTCCCTCTACACAAAACATTTATTCCCGCTAAATACTTGCTCATGTGATTGATCAATATCTGAATAAATATATCTCCAAACTTAAACAAACATTAATATCTGTAAATTATTTTAAGGTAATATTTATTATACCAATACTGTATTTATATAGTAAACCCCAAGAGAATTAAATCCTAAGCAAGTCACACTTTCTTGTTCCATCCTGTATTTATTTTCAAATTATATATCTTTTTAAGAGTTTTTCAAGTAGCTTGTACTATGAAACGTACACCCAGTAAAAAAACATTAACCATCACTTAGTACTACTCAAGCAAAAAAAATTTACCTAATTTTTATTAATCCCACGTGTAAAAGAAACCTTTAAGATTTTTATTTCAAATTACGCAATACAATATAAATTAAAACTGAAATATTTTGAAAAAGTAACTGTTGAAAAACAAAAATTCTAATGAATAGACAACTATTTCCATTTTTATTGGATACTGCACACACAATATGCTTTTCTATTTGGTTGTAGTTAGGCAGTAACATTGCTATTGTCAGTTGAATTAGGGGAGCCTACTGCTTACTACCTTTAATTGCTAATGAAACGCACACTTTGTGATCTCAAGTAAGTATCGGGACACCCTGCAGAACATGTGTAACATAAGAGGGTAAGACAGTGCTGCCATCTACCATGCGCAACACATGGTCAGCAAGTGCAGTAGTGCGAAACAGCAACATGGGATGGTGCGAGGAACTAGCAGACTTTCAACGTCGTCAGGTGCTACTTGTGTAAGAAGTCTGTGCGCGAGATTTCCACCCTCCTGAATATCCCCAGGTCCACTGTTACTGATGTTCAAGTGAAGTGGAACTGTAATGAGATGTGTACAACCCAAAAGCATGCAGAACCACCTCCCATGTTGACTGCCGGAGACAGTCGCAGTCGAGTGTCGAAGAGGGTCCTACAGCATAATCATTTAATCACCCACTGCCACCATCGCATAGAAATTCCAATTTGCACCAGGATCTACTCCGAATGCCGTAACGTTTCGGCGCGAGGTGCGGAAACTTGGTGTCAGCGTCCGAGCATCTGCCCGTGAGCAACGCATCGCACAGGCAAATGCCACCTCGCATTAAGGAGCACCGAAACTGGACAATAGACAGTAGAAAACCATTGTCTGGAGTGATGAATCACGGTATGCAATGTGGCGATCCGATGGCACGCTGTGAGCGAGGCGAATACCAGCTTNGGAGTGATGAATCACGGTATGCAATGTGGCGATCCGATGGCACGCTGTGAGCGAGGCGAATACCAGCTTGACTAGTGCCAACTGTGAAACTCGCGAGTTGCGAGGTTGCAGCGTGGTCATGTTCCTCACGGAGGGGGCTTGGTCCCCTTGTTACTTTACGTGGCACTGTCAAAGCACAAGTTTACGCACACATTTTAACAGCTTTCATGTTGCCTACCGTCGAAGTTCAACATGACGGAGCACCCATCCATACTGCAAAGCATGCAAGGGAGTGGTTTGACAACAACGTCCCACTAATGGACTGACCCAAGCAGAGCCCTGGTTTGAATCCGATAGATCATCTCTGGGATGTTTTGGAACGCCGAATTTGTGCTAGACCACACCGACCCACATCAATACCTCTTCTCATTTCGACACTCTGCGAGGAATGGCCCAGGAAACCTCCTGCGAGAGTGCAGGCTGTCATCAGTGCCAAGGGTGGGCCAACACCATGCTCACTGCCAGTGTTCCTGATGGCGAGCGGCCCAAACTTGTACGTCATTTTCAGGTGGGTACTTTTGATCACTAAGTGTATAGTGTTATGTTTGGGTAAATACAGTGCACAGCCTTGCATAACAATCTAGGACGTGTGTCTGCCGACCTTGTCTCAGACCTGGAGCCCTATTTTGTAACTTTAGCTTGTTTAAAGATAACCACTGTAAGCATCTTTATGATAAAAACCGATGAAAAAACAGTTAATCCTTGTCTTTATGTGATATTCTGTAATACATCTCTTAATGACTATATTTGTGAAGTCCCATGTGTTGGGCAATACTCTAGACTCTATCCTCAAATCAACTATCTGCTAGCTTTATTATATTTTTTCTGTTGGTACAGTCTGTTCTGTATAACGTATTTTGATAATATAGATAATTTGTAGTAATTTTGTTTATACTTTTCCAAATAACACTTTTAAAATAAATGTACTTTTATGATACAAGTATTCACAGAGGGAGATGGATAAAAAGGGGGGGGGGGCCCCTTGGTGATGTAGTAAGGAATTTATACCCAAAATGTAAATTTCATTTCTTTGCACTTCCTTATGTATCTTAAAAGCTTTAACACTATAAAAAACTTTACTTCAAACATTGTGTACGGTATGTGTTACCATAACAACCAGAAACCAGNAAAAGCTTTAACACTATAAAAAACTTTACTTCAAACATTGTGTACGGTATGTGTTACCATAACAACCAGAAACCAGAATTCCCTAGTCAAAACTAATTTTACTAAACTCCTTTGGTAAAAACTAGTATTAGCCAGTCAATACTGGAATTCACCATGTCTGCTAGAGCATACCTGTTTTCACAGAAAGTCTTTCAGTTAAAACAAGATATTACTAATTAAAACTAATTATACAATTTTTTTACGGAAAAAAAAAAGCATTGTTGAAATTCAATCAAATTTTAAAATTTAATCCATTTTGGTTAGAACTAGTTAAAACTGTAATGATAAATATGGTAAGTTATTTCTGTAAATTCCATTATTGACGGATTAATACCAGCTGTAACGAACAGACGTTGATAAAAATAGTTATTTTATGGAATTCTGGTTTCAACTGATTTCAGGTTTATATGGTGACACATACATACCGTACTTTTTGGCAATTCTCATAATTTATCTCGAGTGCGCATGCTTACATATCAGGCTTCAATCTGTGTGGTTATGCAGAGAGCTGTTAAAGTCAACAAAGAAGATCCGATGACATAAGTACAGGAGTGCAAGTCGTGCACACTAGCCCCGCAACCAACAACCTTCATTACTCGCCCTGCAAGGTCAACCTCATTAGAAGGATGTGTTCTCCCAAGCGGAACCCAGCCCGCTTACTGTATCGTGCCTATTGTGTTGGAAATAACTGCCACTGCCGGGACACATTCGCCTGATGAACCATGGTTTCAACTCTCACCATACATGATACTGAAAATACCCACCTTTATGAAGAGCTGATACATGGCACAAAACTCATAGCGTGGTATGCCAAGCCCATGGCATATGAGACAACCCATTTTATTTGAAATGCGTTCATATACAATTAACTGACAAAAAGCAGAATTGTAAATAAAACTGTATTTAACAATATATACTAATTATGAGAAGTTAAATTACGTGCATGAACTATGCAGTTATTTGGGAGTATGTAAACGTATTTTCCATAAAACCGAAAAAGCACATAACAGCACGAATGGAAAGGTGTACCACTCACAAAAAAATATAAATGCGTTACAAGAAAGTCTAGTCCGTTAATTTTGTTATTTTACACATTCATAAAGTGTCCATTCCATCCTACCAATTAAATGGAGTGGTTTTGCAAGCGGTTTTCTCATTTCTTCTTGACAAATACCAGATACATAAATTCCAATTTCATTCCCCATTCAATTAAGGTCATAAGCATTTGTGGATAAATGTAACAGTGATTGTATTATTAAATTAGCTTAAAATAATGATCGTATATGCAAAATGGGTAATTTTTATTTTGAATTGAAAGTTTTTCCTTAAATCTTTACACATTCAGGGATAACTTAATGTGAAACCTTGTCAAATTCATTGAATGCCATTACTAGCAATACTAGAAGTTCTAATTCATTACATTTGGTTGGACAGTATTTCAAACTTATTACAAAATGTGATACTGTAATTTATAACTGATGCAATGATAATGAAATGAAACCTTTAGGAAAAACTACGTGCTTCCTTTACCTGCAAAACTAATTTTATGACATTTAATTACATTCCAGAACGAGCAAGGTTCTTTTTTAACACATTAAAAGGCATCGTTAGTCCGACACATTACTTGTCTAGTGATCCCTAAGGATGTCATGTAAATAGTAATATTGAACTTCATCTTTGTTTAATGCGTTTGTGTTTGTAACCTGCGACTTCACTGTTTTATACCAGAACATTGGCACTATGAATGTCATTTTTTTCTTCAGTCAGTGGACAATTGCAAGATGGCGACATGGTACAGGAGTCTGTGTAGATGGCCACGTTAATCAAAATTTTCAGAAGTTTAGCGTAATTGTGANAGATGGCGACATGGTACAGGAGTCTGTGTAGATGGCCACGTTAATCAAAATTTTCAGAAGTTTAGCGTAATTGTGACTGAACATTTTGGTCCACCAGTTGGATAAGACAGTAATGATGGAAAATTACAGTTGGCTTCAGTTTGGTTTTCAAACGTAGCAAGAGAAGTGATTGGAAAGTACGTGCATGTTTTGGCGAGGCAGGAAGTGGTGAATGACAGTGGTTTAGTTTCACGTTTGAAAAGCAAGATGTTAATATTTTTTTTGGCCGAGAAATGTTTTGTTTGGTGAAGAAAACCTGTTGGTCTAAGGCAAGGATAAAAACATAAGGCTGGCNTTTTTTGGCCGAGAAATGTTTTGTTTGGTGAAGAAAACCTGTTGGTCTAAGGCAAGGATAAAAACATAAGGCTGGCTGGGTTGTGGGGCAAGAGCGCTTGTAAAAAAAGTTAAAGGGTCTCAGATGTCGTTCATTTGGTGAACAAAACGGGTCACTGAGAACTTTAAAGAAGAAAGGAGGTGGAAGACGACGCAAAAAAGAGACAACGGACCCCGCAGTGGCAGCCCGCTCGAGGATGGACAATGCGGAAAATTGAATGCAGAGCGTGACGGTATCAACGGGAAAAGCACTGNAGTGGCAGCCCGCTCGAGGATGGACAATGCGGAAAATTGAATGCAGAGCGTGACGGTATCAACGGGAAAAGCACTGGCGGATCCTACTAAGGGGAAGTCATTTCAAGTGACATGTTGGGACTTGGAACAGCTTCGCAAATGTTTTGATGAAGATTATTTAATGGTACTGTGGTGGTTTCCAGCGGCAAAGAAGACCAAACAGCTAGAAGTGTTTGATGATTTGTATTATAAAACCATGGCAGTTGCAGAAACTAAAGAGAGGTAGGATAAGGCCACATCGTCATCGGCAGGTGGCTCACGTCCACGAGCAACACTTCCAGTCATAACATTACCTACTTTCAGTCATGAAATAAAACATTGGCAGAACTTTTCCAACTTATTTGAGGCATTAGTTGCACAACATACCTCTTTAAGTAAGGTTGAAAAACTATCATACTTAAAATCCTCATTACAGGGGAAACCATTTTGTCATTGATACAATATCTTCCCTTGACAGAGGACAACTATGGAGTGGTCTGGAGCCTACTTCAAAAGCATTACAATAATGAGCACCTCGTTTCTCACCACATCGAAGCTTCAGTCAGTGCTGCACAGGTCACGTCCGGAAATGCTGCCACTTTGCTTCAGCTACCGTCGACAATTCACGGGAACATTTTGCTCTCAGGTTTCTGGAGGTATCTGTGGAGAGTTGGAACCCTCTGTTGCTGCACCTACTTGAAGGTAAGTTGGATATCAAATTACGAATGGAGTGGGAGCTCACACTCAACTTTGCCCTCTTCGGAGGAACTTATTACATTCCTGGAAAGTTGACAGCGGATTGTAGATGCACCGCGAGCCGGCCAGAAGCCTAAAGTAACTGCTTCGTGGGACTCAAACCTGGATGCTCACCCGTGACTCAGTCATTCCTGGGAAATGCTACAGAGGTTAACCCATCAAAGTGCAGCATATGTTAAGGGATTACACCCAGTTTTCNTTAACCCATCAAAGTGCAGCATATGTTAAGGGATTACACCCAGTTTTCCAGTGAACTGTGTTTCTTAATAGATCACCTAAGGAGCGATTTCAACATGCAAAGGAACATAATCTTTGCGTAAACTGTTTGTGAACCGCACATGTCGTTCAAAAACTAACTGACTGACGTGCAACTCCATGCATCACACTTCATTACATTAGGAAAAGGATCTGTAAGGGAAGACTTAACTTCAGAGGAGTCTAGTAGCTCGCAAGTCACAACAGCATCTCTAGCTACCTGTTTTGTCTTGTTGGACACAGTCAATGTTGGTATTAGGGATGCGACTCGCCAGGTTCAAACGTGTCGGAGCTCTTTTAGATTCAGGAAGTCAGACCAGTTTGATCACGAGTGGATGTCCGTAGCAACTGGGTTTGCCAAGACGCAAGTATTCGTGGTCTGTCTGGGGTGTCTGTCACCGAAGTCGAGGGCATTGCCACATGCCAGACTGAACCAGTGGGAGATGCATCCAGTCAGTTTATTGTAGAAACCTTGGTCTTAAACCGAATCAGTGACATGCTGCACAACGCTGATCTTTCCTCTAGAGATTGGAAACACCTGACTATAAACTGTACTTACTCTCTGTCTCGTGCAACTTGGCAAGGTTTTGATAGTTTGTGACGAGTAGCACCAATGTTTACTTTTCGCTTATGCATCCTTTTGCCATCAGCTGATGCATCAAGTGGTGGCTGTATATTTTTATAACACGCTGTCAGCTAATCCACCTGTCATTGTAATGCTAAATTTTTTTAAAGGTATTTAGACTGACACACAAAAAAAATTTGCAGGTTATAAAAGTAAAAAATAGAAAACCTTACAAAAAAAATATTTGTAAATTATTATTTAATTTATTACAGCCAGCAAATTTGGGTTAACATCTGCGATATGGTGATTGTAATTATTACCTCACTTTGGACGTTACAACTAATATGTTAAGGCTGAAAATAAAAGAAATTTGCGGAACTTGCTCGACAACGCACTTTCATTCACGAACAAACGACTCACCAATGACTTTTGCAAAGCAGCTATTCTGCTATTACTGATACTAAACAGCTTGAGTTGGAAATATGTGACGGGGAATAACGTAGGAATTGCTTCATCCAAAATTTTATGAAAATGTCTGCCAAAATTATAAGTTTAAAATATTTCTTGCAAAACAGAATTTTTAATAGACATGATGTTTCTGTCCGAGTAATAAAAAAAAACTCACCTCAGATTTTTTAGTATGAATGTTTACAGAATATAAGGTAATCAATTATATCAATAACTTTTTCCCAAACATTGTCAATCATTTCAGAATGCTTAAAACCTACAACTGGTTGGAAAACCAGAATATATAAGTATTTAAATTAACTATTTATGATATAGCATTTACCTACTTATATTTACTAATATATCCATGTTAACAGTATGCTGACAGGAGGTTCTTTCCCCAAACGTGCTAGTAGATGTTATGTTTCAGTCTGTAACAATGAAGTTGGTTAGGTTTGAGGCTGTTTGAGAAAATTTATCTCACCTCTGAAACATCCATTTTATATATAAAGTTGTTTCTCTATAGACATTAAAAATTGTTCAGTAAGTTACATTCAAAAAATAAAATTTGCCCATCATCTTAAAAATAAAATGTCTCTAATGTTCACAAACTAATAGTTCATTAGTATCCACAGAGGCGAATGCAGCTACTTGGCAACTGCCGGTAAAGAAAATTATCTTCCATCCTCATTTGACTGACTGTGAATCAATATTAACTACAATCGTTGTAACAACAGCCACTGCTACAACATTCAAATTTCTACAGCACCTACAACTGTTATTTTGGGGCTCTTAATATTTAATAGCATATACAAGCAGTGGCAGTGAGGATGGTTATGCTGCTGCAGTTGGAAGGAAATACCCGTTGGTCAATCATCCTGACAGAAAAATTGTTCTGCTTCTCGTTTAATAGAAAGGACATCATGGTATTGTGCAAAAATATTGTCTTGCGCATAAATGTTTTCACATTTTTACTAAAAGTAATAGTAAAATTTTAAGTTGAACATTAAAAAAATTATTTATTTTCATGCTACTTGAGCTTAACAGAAATTGCATCTCCCAATAATCTGCAATCGTAGGCACATCACCTTGCACCTAAAATTATTCTTAAATGAACCACAAACATGAGTGAAATAACATAAAATATATTTACATTTCATTGTAATTTATGCCCAGAAGTATAGGCTGTTTACGATAAAGTGAGTACTTTTGAAATTACACTGATATTCATAGTTTAGTTTGGCAGCGAATTACGAGCAGTAGTTATGTCTTAAAACCTTACCAGACAATGTTAAAACTCTGTGCCACATTTGAATCTTTTCCTCTTAGTTTTCAATGAAAATTGGCGTATTTGTAACAAAAACAATTACATGTATATGTATATTTCATTTGTAGGTATATATAATATATATATTCTACTACCTACTTCCATGTTATATATATATTTATTCTACTACCTACTTACATGTTACATAGTACAATCATCTCTTGAAAATCACGAAGATATGCCTTGTAATATTCAATAGAATTACATTTTATTCCGACACTGCTTGATTACAGTGGTTTGTACCTTAACACATCAGCAAAAAAAAAAAAAACCACACACACACATATATATGACACACATACACACAATATAATACAAAACGATGATCCCAGGCTGTTGTTTATGAGCAGTTTGTGTGTATTGCCATGATACATTAGTTGAACAGCAATGCACAGAGACAGGAAACAAATGTGCGTTGATTTTGGTCAACTGGTTTAATTTTCACCTATTTCACAACACGATGGTAGTGTGGGAAAGTGCAGTGTACAATGTGACTGATTGTGTGAAGGTTTGTGATTTACAAGTGCTATTAGGCATTTTTGTTGAGATTATTTCCATTTGACATGTTAAATCTAATTATTGTGCGGAAATACGAGCGTTTGTAAAGTTGTACACATCAGAATAGAAGTTAACGTGTCCTGTACGTGAGTTAACAGCAATACATCAACAAGGAGCTATACTTGCCACTTACATGGGCGAGTAACGTAATTCATAGTAGAGTTTTAGCAAGGCAAGTGAGAATAGTGCATTGTATTGTGTAGTATAATACATCAACAAGGAGCTATACTTGCCACTTACATGGGCGAGTAACGTAATTCATAGTAGAGTTTTAGCAAGGCAAGTGAGAATAGTGCATTGTATTGTGTAGTATAATACATCAACAAGGAGCTATACTTGCCACTTACATGGGCGAGTAACGTAATTCATAGTAGAGTTTTAGCAAGGCAAGTGAGAATAGTGCATTGTATTGTGTAGTATAATACATCAACAAGGAGCTATACTTGCCACTTACATGGGCGAGTAACGTAATTCATAGTAGAGTTTTAGCAAGGCAAGTGAGAATAGTGCATTGTATTGTGTAGTATAATACATCAACAAGGAGCTATACTTGCCACTTACATGGGCGAGTAACGTAATTCATAGTAGAGTTTTAGCAAGGCAAGTGAGAATAGTGCATTGTATTGTGTAGTATAATACATCAACAAGGAGCTATACTTGCCACTTACATGGGCGAGTAACGTAATTCATAGTAGAGTTTTAGCAAGGCAAGTGAGAATAGTGAATTGTATTGTGTAGTATTTTATGTTAGTGTGGGAATTGAAGGGCTTACGTACTGCTGCCGCCTAGCCGTATCAAACGCAGAAGTGCTGACAAATTGTACCTAACGTCATGACAGGTTGACGTGGGTATTGTGATCCTGTATTAATAATATTAACTCTCACACTGAAAAATACTGTTCAAGCATACCTACACATTACGTAGCAAGCCAGAGTCACAGCGCCAGCAGGGGAGTAAATCCCAGAAACAGTGATTCAAGGCATGCCGGCAGGCTTTTGTACGTCTGGTATTGAGCGCAAAGTGCTCGTGCATCTGCAAAGCTTGGAGTTTGACATAAAAACCAAAAAAGGTGTGTGTGTGATTCAACGCTAGTGTTGAGATTCAATGGTGTAGTGAAATTACATGAAGTTAGGTCAGGTCTTCCTGCATTTAGCGCAGCAAACCAAATTTGTTTACATAAGTTATACATATTTTTTGTGTGTTTTACCCCACAATTTAATTTATCTTCCTAGCCCTCTCCACCAACGTGTTTGATAGTATGTACTATGGATATAGTGGTGCCTCTAGTAAAATCGTGTTCTGTGTGATTAGTAGTGTTAATTTTTTTCCCAGAAAAGCTGCGATTCTCAGCAATTACCTGGTCAACTTCTTCTCTCTTCTCTGAAGTTCCTTTTTTTTTTTATTTACATCTTCCAACATTAGTCTGGGCCAAACCGATTTCTCCCATGTCATTCTTTTCCACAGCCTTCTTTAAACTTTTATTTGCCACTTCAAAAAGCACATCTGCAGTCTTTATCTTCTGTTTTTCCTCAGTCAGAAATACCTTTAACTTGTTTTCAGCACTAGCTACAAGTTTCCTTTCCCCTTTCAGTTTTCTGCCTCGATTTTTTTCCCCTCCAATTCCCCTTTTTTCGGTGCAGCTTCTTCCTTCAAGAGCTTTTGCTGTCGTAGGTGAGCATTGTAGCTGGCGTGTGCAACGTGAGCCAATGCCACGAGTTCTCTTGTTATTGGAACCAAATCTGGTTGCATGTGGAACATCTTCATTGCACTCTTAACGGTCATGGCTGCATTAGGTGTTCTTTCTGACATCGAAGTTTTATCTTGAGTCAAGAAATTAGACGATACAGAGAAACCTCACTCTAGGCCAGCATAATAATACAGCTTTGACTACGGCCACGTCGGGATGCTTAACAATTCCCATACTGTTCTAAAGAACCGAGCCCAGCAGTCATCAATGCGGCAGCTAGTAACATCGTCCTTTTCATGCTGCAGTGACTTCCATTCGTCCAAGAGAATACCTGTATCCAGGGAAATGGGTAGGGCTTTTGCTAGCGTAACTATATCTCTTTTGGCTGTAGACAGCAGCAGCTCTTCAACAAAGTGACTCCTCATTCTGGCATAAAGCTCCAAGTGATATTTCCCATCCAACTGAAACCAAATGTAACATTCATTGAGTGCATGATCAAAACTTACTC
Source organism: Clitarchus hookeri (assembly GCA_002778355.1). Taxonomy (NCBI): domain Eukaryota; kingdom Metazoa; phylum Arthropoda; class Insecta; order Phasmatodea; family Phasmatidae; genus Clitarchus; species Clitarchus hookeri. The sequence continues at coordinate 104,497 of NQII01001935.1, read as the reverse complement.
CATAAAGAATGAAACTATTCCAAAGGAATTTGCAATCATTTGCAAACAACCAAAACTAAACATTTTATTAAATAGGAAAGAGACTTGCAATCCACAAAGTATTTGGCTTATTGGTAATAGCAAAATTTATACTGAATCATGTGGGTTACAAAATGATAAATACAGCTAAAAGCTTATAGAGGTTAATAATAAAACTCACCTTAGGAATTTCTGCTGAAATCTCATCAACTTGAATTTTGTGAGGAGGAAGCAGGTGTTCTGGCTACAAAATATCTTCACTTACACTTACAACCTGCACACATGTTCTCGGTTGCACAATTTTTTGATTAAAGTCATTGCATGAGTCTCCAGTTCATCATACTTTATGTGTATCATAGGTTCTTCCTTCTGGAAGGCACCAGTATAACAAGTGAATAAGTTCGGACTAGAACGAACAAAAAGAACTTCAACATTTATGGTGGATTTCTTCAGTAAGCTTGCGATTCTCTAACAGCTGTTGCTCTTTCCCAAATTGTTTCTCTTCTCAAGCATGTAGCTCAACAAGTATTTTAAGAGAGCTTCCCACTGTTCAATCAAACGGGATGTTGCACCTTCTAAAGTGAGCCACCTTGACGGGAGATGTTTAACAAAGTTGTACTTTGGGATCAATAGTCCATCTTGTAGCTGTGAATAGTCCTCCCATCATGAAGGCCATCCATAAAAAATATCAAGCACAGCTACCACCAGATCTACTGCATCCTCTCCAAGTTTATTAAACTTGCTCAGAAATGCGTTGTGAATACTGTGGATGTTACATGTGCCAATGTTAACAAGAGATGTTTTGTGGATGGAAACTAATTCTTCATTAGTAAGTCAAGCTACTTTCTTATTAACATTTTACATCACTTTTACAACTGCAAATGGTGCGGGAACAAATATAAGAAATCAGTCAACAATAAACTGGGTTAACAATTAAAAAAATTATACAGTAATCGCATTCCTCGCATATGGAACTAAGTCTTCTGGATTTACGATTCACCAACCAGTTTTACTTAGAATATAAAATATAATTTATTTTAACGCTTAAGGAAATCCCAACACCGCATGACCTGCTAAATCGTATTGAAAACCAACACACAAGATAACAAGTTTTCAGTTCTTCTGTATGCCTAATAAAGCATAATCAAACTTTTAATTTTTCTATTGTAAACACAGTTCACAAGAAAACAGTCACAGATATAATGTGAGACGATGCACGACATGCACTTGATATTTTCCGCGGTATAAAATTATCGAACTCTACTTCAAAGGCGATTCTGGTGAACGAATTGAGAAATGCAGCTGTCTCTATCTAGGCAGCAAAAAAACACTCCTGGTGGATGAATGGAAAAATGAAAAATACACAAAACACTCACGGTGTTGCAACCCAGAAACGCTGCAACCTTGACAACTTAAGAGTGCTCATGGTGGAGAAACTGAGAAATGGCACTCAATGATAGTCAAAAGTATGGCTGATACACTTTGGTAATAAGTCTTTGATGTTATGAAACTACTGATAAGAACGGCGAACAGTGTATCATCACAATGTGTGTGGTATGTTTACGTGGCTACTACTGGTTTCACTACAGACTATCAGTGAATATAACAAATACAATTTTTGTGTTGAAAAAGAAAATTTTTTGTGTGTGATTAGTTTGTGATTTGTTGGGGATGCAAGATGCATAACAAAATCCCTACGGTGCCGCTTACTTCCTCTATGCTCGTGGCGTCTAGCTGGACTGAAATGAAGCCACGCGAGTCTGCTTCCCTTTGACCGATACCGAGCATGGGAAAAAATGCTGAATACTTTAATTTGTTCTGTAACTGTGTCTAGTTTTTACTTCTAATATCAGGTGTTATGAAAAATGATATTTCTGGCACATTAAAAGGAACACACAATGAATGTAGAAAATACGTGAAACACTTCCAAGAAACATACATTGGCAACAGACAAAATTTCATCCAATTCGTACAAACACAAGACCCTCAAACAAGAAAAATCCCTTGCAAATAAAATTCTAACTACTCCTAACATCTACACAAAGCATAAGCCGAGCAATTGGTTTGCAAAGAATTGTAGTTTTATTAAGGAAGCAGTAAGTGAAAATTGAGAATTCATTACCATTAAAAAAAAATTAATCTGTGCAGAAAACCCAGAAATATTTAATTAACATTCAATGGAAAATTGCTGTTGTTTAAATAGCGACTCAGTTGTAAGAGATGTGAACTGCTAAATCACCTCTCATAATATCAACAGACATCTGCTGGCTTCTGTCCAATCAAATTACACCCTTATTACAATTCAGAAAAATTTATTTACACGTCCAAATGCCACTCTCATAAATTTCAAACAATTTTGTGATCCAAATAACACAACAGTTTTTGCAGCACACATTCGTAAAGCCATTTAAATTTGCATTACCATACCCGACGTAGGTCACACTTATACGGCTTCGGCGGCAGCAGACGTAGTTGTAGCACTTCAAAACTGCGTGAAATGCGTTTTGGGACTCTTCAGTTCATACCCCGCATATTTAATTCAACTAGGCACCTCTCTAACGCCTTTCCTATCATTAGGATAGCCAGTAATTACAAAATTAAACAAATTCTCGCAGGCCAATTTTATGATGTACCGCTTGTCATAGCGTTATGAGGAGTGTGTCATCGCAACGGGGTTCACTAAAAAAATGGGAAATTCCAAAAAAAAAAAAATGTTCACTTCCTGATACGTCATAGTCTTGTCAGTTCTGTAATTCTTCCACGGCAAAACTGCTCGATTTAACCGGGTAAATTGCAAAGAGAAAAACAATAACAAAATAATTAGCACTTCCAAAGATAATTGAGCTCAGTTCACAAAGCAAAATAAATGAAAGAAGTAGAACTGTCAAAATACAGGAAATGTTAACAAACCCAAAATAAATAAACAAAATTTAGAGGTGATGTCCTGAATAAAAGTGACAAATAAGTGACTCGTACGAAACAAGTTACAATAAGTGAGATAAGTGACTATTTTTTACCCCTGTTGCATTTAGTCGCAAGCGTTGGATGAAGAGCTAGAAAGATTAGCAATGAAAATAATTGGAGTTAGGGTGGTGATCTCTAAGGATTGGATTGGTGTTATGGCAGACCGCTATCAGGGGACAGCTTATAAACTAACACCCATGCCTTACCTAGGACTCAAACCCAGACCGGCAGCACCACGGGAGGTCAGCTGCTCCCTAAGGGACAGGCAAAGAGTGGAGAGGCTGGTCAGGATGGTGAATGGGGTGGGAGGCTGGGGGAAGTTAAGTGGACAATCAGCTAGGGAGCTGTACAGGGGCAGAGGGAGAAAGTTGCAGATGTAATGGTAGTGGATAGGAAGGAGAAGGCAGTCCATGCTGGTGAGAGCTGCAAGGGAGAGGAATGTGTTGTAGGAGGAGTTGCTAATTCTAAAGAGGGTTGGACGATTTAGAAAGGGACTGGAGAGTGAAACGGGATGACGGAAGGAAACACTTTCCACAGGATAACACTGCCCAACTTTAATTTGAAAATTATTATTACCAAAATTATTTCACATGAATGAATAACTACAATGACCTGAGTAGATAGGAAATGGGAGTGCACGGANTTATTATTACCAAAATTATTTCACATGAATGAATAACTACAATGACCTGAGTAGATAGGAAATGGGAGTGCACGGAAAAATGGATCTGGGTTGAGGATTGTAGTGATATCACAGCATGCAGTGGCCATCTTAGCTCGTTTTACCACAAAATCATTTTATAAAACAATGTTTGGTAATTATTCAGAGTAGCGGCTTTTCTGCAAATAAAAGAAAAAATCACGGAAAGGTATATATTTCCACTCTACTAATTACACAGAACACGAATTAACAATACGTNCAAATAAAAGAAAAAATCACGGAAAGGTATATATTTCCACTCTACTAATTACACAGAACACGAATTAACAATACGTAAAATCACTAAAAATATACCCACAAAAATACAAAAACACCTCAATTTCGTAACATGTGCCCACCTAACTTAACCTAACCCCACAATGAGCAAATCACTATTTTACATTTTTAATCTAACCTAGGATTGTTGGGTTTCAATGTGACCTATGATTTTAGTCTAATCTAGGATTTTAGGGTATTAAAGTAACAGTAAAACACACCGTAAGTATTTGAATTAACTCCCCTAGGTAGGCGGCAGGTACAATTCCACTGTCCTCGGCTAATTCAACTGTCGCGCACCTTACCTCACTCGACAAAACACTATGATCTACTAAAACGTCCAAGTAACACCCGCCACATAGCCGAATATTACGCTCAGAAACACTCGTACTAGCACCCTCCAATCTTAAATCACAAGACTTCGCATAGTCGGATTCGGATGACACTACTCACGAACCGCACTGTATTGCATCTAAACAGCAACTGAATGCAGTTCACATCTGCGCCAACAGCATTACATGGCTATTCAACATGGCGTCAGACACACAATGCGGACGAACTGCTCGTACTTTTATCTATTTTATTTAGTACGTTCTACTCATTTTACCATTACGCCCTACTCTACATTAAAAAGGTAAGCTGTGCAAAACCCATTTATGTTACTTTTGTGGGTCTACGACGTTTCCTTCAGAAAAGCAGCTACTCTGAATACTTACCCAATGTTTTTACCCCAAAATTACCCTTTCTCCCACAAAATTTCCAAAGGAATGTTATTTCTGCTCAAGACTTCATATCAGTAAGGTGGACTCGAGAAAGTCCATGTGAACTCGAGATGCTATGAAAAAGTCCAAAATCAGCAAGGTAGATTAAAGGCAAGGCTAGTGGATCACTGGAGACAGCAGCCATGTTTGTTTACATTAATGACCCTAATCACCATATTTGTTTACATTATGGATTCAGATTTTAAATTTATTTTTGCGACGACACTGACCATGACCCAGAATGACCATGAACCCGAGAAATCGGAAATAATAACAATTTTTTTTAAATAACAGAAAAATTACATTATGAACATTACACCCCTCTTTGGATTTCCGGGACCTTGATTTTGATACCAGAGGACAGAGAACCCATGTTGACAAGTGGAAGTTGGTCCGTCAGCTGACGCTCATATAGTGGCTGGAGAAGTGGGTGCGTTCCCCAATCCACTGAAGCTGACGACACTAATGGCTACTCACAAGCTGACCTTCAGCACAGTGCTCTACTGGGGTAGCTGCTGGAATACAGCACAACAAATGCTCACAAGGGGTACAGAAGGCGTAACACGAACATGTCCATTTTCTTAAATTCCTTCCAAAAATTGGTATGAGTACTGTTAATTTTCTTTCGCACGTCAACACGGCTCGCCATCAATTTAATTTCTTTGTACACAATGAGCAACATATCCAGCGCAACATTATGCTCGAGCTTATTCACATACGAAGGGTTAGGAGAATACCACAGTTCAAGCAAAGTTTCATATAGTTTGATAAACAAGCACAGACGAGCATCATTTGTTGTCATATTGTGATGCAACATTATGACTGTCATGAAGTGACTTAACATAGCATAACCTTCCATTTTAGAAGCACTGAACCAACTGAGAAACCATACCGATATGAGCGCCCTCACACTGTCAATCTTACTGTCAATTAATATTGACTGTGTAAGGGCTTGACGGTATGGATCAAAGCAATATTGATAAACATTCGAAAATTCAGATATAGATTCAATACTGATAAAGTGGAGGTGATATTGACAGTAAGATTCACGGTAATTATTAAGTTTAGTGACTTTTCTGAAGGAAACGTCCTACTGGTTGTTTTCAACGTAATTACCCAAGACGACAGCTTACCTAGTTAATATTCAGGAGGGCATCATGTTAAAATATGTAGAACGTATTAAATAAAATAGTTAAAAGTAAGAGTTGTTCAGCGCTTTGTTTACCTCGGTCGTTTTGATTTTTGGTTACGTCATGATTCCTGCAGTCACCTTATTGGCTTATAGATATTGTTACGTCGCAGCGACGCGTCACAGGTGATTTAACTGACAATTTTTGAAACAGCTTAGTAGCAATTGTGTTTCTGCCGGCGTGGGTCGTGACGTTCCAATCCGGCGGATTTAAAACGGAGAAAGCAAGAACGAGTGCTTCTGTGTGTTATATTCATCTATTAACGAGTCCTTCAGTGCGTAATATTAGGCCATGAACGAGTGCTTCAGGTGTTATATTCGCGTTTGTAGCGTTTTAGTGGAACATGGTGTTTCGTTGCGTGAGGTATGGTTGAATTGGCCGTTGACAGAGGAATAGTATCAGCCGCCTACCTAGGCGAGTTAATTGATATTCTTTTGATGTGTTTTACAGTTCCTTTAAATACCTAAAATCCTACATTCGTGGTTTAGTGTAAAACCCTTAAATCCTAGGTTAGTTTAAAACCCTACAATCCTAGGTTAGTTTTAAAACCCTACAATCCAAGGTTAGTGTAAAACCTTAAAATCCTAGGTTAGTTTAAAACCCTACAATCCTAGGTTAGTGTAAAATCCTAGGTTAGTTTTAAAATGTAAAATAGTGATTCACCCATCGTGGGGTTAGGTTCTGTAAGGTTACCACCTAACCTAACAGAACCTAACCTCACGATGGGTGAATCACATATTACGAAATTAGTTGTACGTTAATGCCCCTCGTATATTCGTGTTCTGCATCATTAGTAAAGTGGAAATATATCATTTTTCATGATTTTTTTTACAGAAAAGTGACTAAACTTAATAATTACCATTGCGAATACTTAAGAAGGTTGACATAAGTTTCACAATATTATTGAAACTGTAAGGGCCACATTAGTGTGGGAAGCAAACTTATAAAATACTCTTGTCTATTCCACTTTCAGTCAAACTACTGTGAGCACACATTGCTCTCATGCAAAAGGCAGAACTTAACTTTTTAAATAAATGGTTTCCTTCAACTTCACACTTTTAACCAGTAACTATTAAAGCAAACACACTAAATGCAATAGCTATGCTTACCTTTTGGAAAGAATCTTCATCTGTGATATCATATACTAAAATAGCACCATTTGACATTCGATAGAAAATTGGCCCCAAGGCATGAAACCTCTCTTGACCAGCTGTATCCCAAATAGACAAATTCACCCTTTTTCCAGCAATATTTATCTTCTTGTTCAAAAATGATGCCTGAAATAAACAAAAAATATTGGTTGGTATATCATACCTATAGCTAATCAAGAATTTAAACATAAAAATTCAGTCATTTTGCATTGACGTAATAACTATACAGTAAACAACTGTAACGTTCACCTGTAGAGTCGTAATGTGTTTATCATTAAATTTATCTTCAACATATCTCAAAACAAGGGAAGTTTTCCCAACACATCCTTCACCCAACAGCACCACTTTAAAGTTGTAAGCACAAGACACATTAGTAACTGGCAATGTATCTGCCATCTTTATTTAAATAATAAAACTACAAAAAATCATTCGAGCAAGAGATATCTATTACAACTACACAAATTTATCGGATCCTTAACCCTATCTTTACATTCATCTTCTCAATTTATCACTCATTCTGACAAAAATCCCCTAACCACAAACTCTAATTACATTCGAAGATGTAACACTAACATCAAATACTATAGAGGACAATCCCAATACCAGACAACTATATACTAATAAGGGCGATCACGAGAAGAGCAGCAGCGAACCTAGTGGCTTGATATGACAAACATCTGTTACCTTTGAATATGCGTATGCGCACAGTAGACATACCGAGCCCATCTGTGCACAAAATACAGTATTCATCGCAAGTATTTTGATTGAGGCAGTAATTAATACCGAAAATCTTGAAAACCAAGAGAACCCTACAACCACTACAATAATAACTGTAAAAGTAATAATGTCATGTCAGGGACACATATGAATATCTGGAACATACCATGTTAAACATTAATCGTTTTTAATTTTTGTATATGTAAGTATGCTACAGAAATATATTTAAAATAAAAGTTTGTTTTTTGTGTTTAAAAACCAAACCTACAACACATATAAGTTTTTATAATATACTCATTCGTAACATTAATCGTACATTAATAATACCGTGTTCACAATTTTGGATGAGAATTATGTTCTAAGGACATTAGCAGCCTTCATCATTTTAAAAATAAAAAAGAAACGGTAATACAAAATTTGTTGCTTTGCAGGCATGAGTAGTCTCTCTTTCCAGATAAATTCCGAGTAAGACCTACGCATCTTTAGCTTACGAGTACCAAACATTTAAAATTGACGAATTGTTGTAGTTCCCATGCTGTAAAAGTCGGAATGAAACATCTTTGGAAATTAGCTTCTTGAATGTTGTTGTGAATGTTGGACTATGATGTTACCCACATAACCTTAGAGTAACAAATATATTTTTAATGAAGATTATATTAATGCCATATACAGGGAATTGGACAAAATAATATGAACACCACGCAATATAGTACATTTTGTTGAATGTTGGCAACACTGCTTCTGTGTAAATAATGCGACACGTGTGTATAGCACAGTTTACGTGCAAAGTCTTGTAGGTTATATTTCAGTGTATTATATGCTTTGTTCTGCGACGGTTAAATCAAGCGATCGGTGAAATGTGTGATCTCTCAGACTTCCAAAGAGGACAAATCGTTGGTGCTCGGTTAGCGGGAGCGTCTGTGACTAAAACAGCTGAATTGTTTAACGTTTCACGAGCGACAATATCCACGGTAATGACAGCATACGCAAAACATGGTAAAACATCGTCGGCGAAGAGGAATAGCGGACGAAACCCAAAGTTAACTGACAGAGACCGATGAACATTAAAAAGAATTGTGGCCAGACAACATAAAACTACAGCGACAAGTGACAGCAGAACTCAACACTCACTTGAGTAATACTGTTTCAACAAAAACAGTACGGCGTGAGCTCCACAAAGCTAACATTCATGGAAGGTCTGCAATTGCGAAACGGAGGCCAATGCTAAGCTGCGAAAGAAGTGGTGCCACGATCATAAAACCTGGAAACTTGATGATTGGAAGAATGTGGTATGGTCCGATGACTCATCGTTTACACTGTTTCCTACAAACGGCCGGGTTTATGTATATAGAACCCCAAAAGAAGCCTACGATCCGGACTGCCTGCTTCCTACAGTCAAGTATGGGGGAGGTTTCATTATGATTTGGGCGGCTATATCGTGGTATTCAGCTGGTCCTCTCATTTACATCCCTGGCCGGATTACTGCTAATGAATATCTCGACATCCTCAATGATGAAGTTCTTACTATGACTAGTATATTGCTGCCAAACACTGCCATATAACAAGATGATAATGTGCCCATACACACAGCCAAAAAGGTTCAATCTTGGTTTGAGGAGCACCATAATATCATCAAATATCTTCCCTGGTCAGCACAATCACCAGACCTCAAAATAATTGAACCATTATGGGGAGTTTTAGAGCAGAGAGTGAGCAGCAGATTTACATTTCCAACATCATTGAAGCAATTGGCGGATGATTTGGTGCAAGAATGGGACAACATTCCTTTGGAAACTATTCAGACACTCTACGATTCTATTCCGCGAAGAATTGCAGCTGTTCTAAAAGCAAAGGGTGGCCCATTACCTTATTAATAAATAAATATTGTGTATATGCCAGGTGTTCATATTATTTTGTACATCCCCTGTACATCTTTGTTTTACTGGCAGCATTTTGGTACAAATGGTTAATTGGTAAGTGATGTGTGTACTATGTTAAACTAGTACCTAATTTATAATTAAATGTACTGTGTGAAATATACCTTATTTAAGTTACATGTGTAAATTAAATAATGTACTTTACATTGTCTTCATGATTTCAGTTAGAATAAATTAACCCAAAACATCATTCACTTATTTTAACAATTTTGAGTGAACTGCTGAATTTCAGCACTAATTTAATATAATACTATATATTAGACACAATGTTTTGTTAGTTATGTTACAGACTTTGGGAGGTGATTACTGATGGAAAAACTTTATGAAAATGATGATAGACTTATGTTCGGAAACATCCAAGGTAGACAACTTGTTATGTTGGTGACCAGTAGGTCTGTGTGTGCATCTTTACCAGTCACATATATTTCGGGCGATAGTAAGCGGTGTTGTCTGCAAGGTGATTCCACTATACATCATGGTACATGTCGAACACCGCATATTACATCGCATACATCAGACCATTTAGTGTTTCCTCAACTGTGCCATAGAGTGGTTAGTTTCCCCGAGTTTGTGTATATGACCTTAATGTATGGTGCCACATAGGCATGTGGATGAGTAGCAGCAAGTGTGTATGCAGAATGCTTTACATAATGACGACAGTCTGCCAATACCATATTCCAACGACTAGACCATCGACTTCGTATGACAGGCTCTCTCCACCCAAACGTGCTTGAGACAGGTCGAACACATTAGATACCTATGGGCGTGGAAAAAGCCGTTCTTGAAGATGTGGAGAGTACTGGGTGTATTTTCCCCATCTTCAAGAATGGCTTTTTCCAGTATATGTAACATATCATGGTATCAACCAGTGAGATACACAACAGCATAGTGCATACTGCACAACTAGAATCTGTACCCTTATCACCTGTAACAAGTGCAAGTGCTACGAATAGAGGACTATCCACGGCGATGACAATTCTGTGAAAGGTTTTTACGAAATGCAATATGCCCGCACTTCCTCATATCTGTTATGTTTCTATATTTACGCATGATGGATGTTTCAACACACATAATCTTCATAAATGGTCAGATTAAAACTCACTACCTAGTTCCATCCGTGGATATTACATGCGATTTGCATTCATTGTGTGGTGTGGGATCGTGGGTGGCCACTTAACTGTCCACACATACTGCCCAATCGGTTTACTGGTCACTTGTATCAGGACTTCCTGGTAAACAATCTGCAGAGTCAACTTTAAGACATGCTCCTTGATATGCATATGCAGATGTGTTTCATTATGATGGTGCACCTGCGTAACAACTGACAGACATGTTTGGTGGAAGATGGATTGGCAACCATGGCCCCATTTCATGGTCAGCACATTCGTCAGACCTCAATCCTTTAAACTTCTCTCATACGGTCACATTAAAAATTGGGTATATGAAATATGTGTGGAATGTTGAGTGCACATTCTGCCGCTCATCGAGGCAGCTTCTAATAGTGTCAGCAACACACCAGGGACGTTGGAAAGAGTGCGACATTCCATGCTCAGGTGGCCATAAATTTGAACATTTATGATGAAACAAGTACAAACGAATATACTGAATGTGTAATGTGTTAATGTCTTATTGTTTTGTTGTGCATTGATTAAATCTCATAACGAAAGTCACTTCCCTTTCATCACAACCATGCGGTATTCACACATTAATCCTGTTGTTGTTTCATGGAAATATGTTTTATATGTTTACTCAACATGTGTTTCTATAGCATGAAATAGGTTTCATTGCAATGTTCCTGATTTTACCTACCTCTCATGCCAGGCCTCCAAGCATCTTAAAAACAGTTATGTGAGGTTGTCTCGCAACAAGAGGGTTATTAACAAAGAGGTCTTATTTTGTACAGTTTTGCACAGTGATCGATATTCCATAATTATTTCTTATATACATACAATAGTTCACAATTTTTTACCTATTTAAAGGGGTGGCAATTTTTGTGTGAAAGGGGTTGAATTTTACAGGAATCTTGACACTGTCTTGAACATCACCATCATGATACCTAGCAAACTAAATATCGTAACTTAATATCATATGTTTCTACTTTATTAAATAAAAACGCATTTTAAAGTCCAAATTTCGGGGTGTTTTCTACCCATGGATGTTTCCGAACATAAGCCTATCATCATTTTCATAAAGTTTTTCCATCAGTAATCACCTCCCAAAGTCTGTAACATAACTCACGAAACATTTTGTATAATCTATAGTATTATATTAAATAAGTGCTGAAATTCAGTGGTTCACTCAAAATTGTTAAAATAAGTGAATAATGATTTAGGTTAATTTATTCTAACTGAAATCATGAGGACAATGTAAAGTACATTATTTAATTTACACATGTAACATTAATAAGGTGTGTTTCACACAGTACATTTAATTATAAATTAGGTACTAGCTTAACATAGTACACAGCTAATTAACCATTTGTACCCAACTACTGCCAGTAAAACAAAGATGTATATGGCATTAATATAATCTTCATTAAAAAAATATTTGTGATAAATATTTAGGATTAATCTTCCCTTACTCTTGTTTGGGACTATAAAGTCGTGTCGATCACATCATAGTCCAACATTCACAACAACATTCAGGAAGAAAATTTCCAAAGATGTTTCTATCAGAGTTTTACTGCAATTTGCCCATTTTTAATATTTGATACTCGTATCCTACGGAAGTGTATTACTCGGAATTTATCTGTAAAGAGAGACTACTCATACCTGCTAAAGCAACACATTTGGTTTTACCATTTGTTTTCTATTTTATTAGGAAAAAAAAAATTTAAAGCCCAAAACTTTGGGGGTGTTTTCTATCCTTAGAAGTCGTTTCCGGATATAAATCAATCGGCATTTTCGTAGGTAATGTTTTTCCGTCTAGTACTAACCCTGATTTCCTGTGTGGATAACAAATGCTTTTTTAAATTATTAACTATTGTATAATTATATAATTACAAAGGGAGGATTTAAAGCTAGTTTTGTACTTGCAGTAAATTATAGAGAGTAAATTCTAACCTATTAGCATACCATGGTAAAGAAAAATACAGCATGGACTTAACATTTTTGATTAATAATCAACATGTAGTGCTAATACATCTTTATATTAGTTAATCGCAAAATCAGATGCTAGGTTTGAAGAATTTTGCTTCATATTCTTGGTTCATGGATTATAAAAGGGTTACTATTGATGTTACTTAACCCTGAAGGAGACACTAATATAGTATGAAATTTAATGCCAGGAAAAATAACAGTGGTACATCTACAACCAGGAACCAACAAATTCCAATCAATGGCCTTGAAAGCCTGGCCTCCAATATTTACTTAGCAGACTGCCAACCTAACATGTTTTACTGATAACCAGTGCAGCACTAGTTTAATATTTCTCTTTTAATTCAAGAGGTTGTTGAAGAGTGTTAATGTAGCATATTCTGCATATGAATCTGTTGTAGAATTATTAACACAAAGAACACGCAGCAGATCGAGAAATGTAAGTTTTATTTAACGAACTTTAACCACAACAACAACACACACGAGATGAACAATAGCTAACAGAGAATGTTTATTATTGGCTGAGGGCTCTAGACATTAACCAATCAGATCATAGCTCACGGTTTATACTGCCAAATACAAAATTAGTTTCCTCCAACACAACCCTCTTAATTTTGTAATCACAATATTTCAAAAATTTGTAAATGCAAACATTTGTAGATAAGAAAAAATGATTTCACACGAATATCACATCTTAGCTATCAAGATTTCAATTACAAAATACTAAGCTTAACTTAAGGCAATAGAAGGGTAAGCTTAACTTTCATAAATTAAATTCACAAATAAAAATTTTTTTTTTAAGCTTACAATCCAATCATCTGTTTTTTAAAATCTTGGAATTTATTTGGACCCAATGCTTTGGTTAGCAAATCTGCAATTTGCTTGCTTGTTGGAATATATTCAATGTGAATGATTTCATTTTCAATCAATTCTTTTATGTAATGGAAGCGAACGTCAATGCGTTTACTTTTTCTGTTAAAATTACCCTTTTATCGGTTTGGATATCGCGAAACTAATAGTTGTACTTAGTATCGACTTATGGTTTTTCCTGTGAGTTCTTCAAAGAGACTTTTAAGGTACACTACTTCCTTACAGCATTCAGCAGCTGCAATATATTCACTTTCTGTGCTTGAAGTGGCGACGATGGGCTGCTTCTTCGAACTCCAACTTATAGGACCTCCGGCGTAGTAAATTATATACCGTGACGTACTTTTTCTGTTTTCGGTATCACCTGCGTAGTCGGAGTCACTATAGGCGATGATTTCATCAGTAGAGTCTTTCGAGTAGCGAATACCTTCATTGATAGTGCCTTTTAGGTATTTGAGTGTCCTTTTTAGGTTGGGGAGGTCATCTTGCGTGGGCTTTTCCACACGTCGACTGCTCATACCTACAGCATAGGCCAAGTCCGGTCGAGTTTTCGTTGAGATGTACAAAATACTCCCAACAGCCTCCCTGAATGGGAAACCTGTGACCAAATTACCATCTTCGTTGGTAGCTTGCTTGACGAATGGTGTGGTTGCGGGTTTAGCACTTTCCATTCTGTACTTCTTGAGCACTTGCTTGACATGCTCGGCTTGTGAAATTTTTAGACCGTTTTTTTCATGTGTGACTTCTAGTCCAAGGAAAGTTACAGGATTTTTCGCAGCAGTCATCTCGAATTCTTTAGTCAGCTGAGCGAGTAGTTGTGCTATTTTATCTTCACTGTCAGAAGCGATAATTCCATCATCTACGTGGATGGCAAGAAGCAAGGTTGAATCTGCGTTTTTGAAAATGCAAGGTTCATTTTTGAGAGCTTTTAGTCCACTTTTCATGAGAAATTCAGAGAAACGTTTGTTCCACCTAAGCGGAGCTTCACGGAGTCCGTAGAGGGCTTTTTCCAGTCGGCAAATTTTATTTTTAGGTTTTTGCCAGCCTTCTGGTATCTCCATGTATACAGGATTTAGAATTTTTCCGTATAGGAATGCTGATTTTATGTCGATTTTTGTGATATGATGGTTTTCTCGAGCGATCAAAGCTTGAATGAGTCGCAAAGCATCACTGCTTACAACAGGACTGTAGGTCTCTTCGTTGTAGCCAAGTGTTTGCTCACAACCCCTTGCGACCAGTCGGGCTTTGTATTTGCCGTCGTCTTTTATACGAAAAACCCATCTGTTCGTCAGAATTTTCTGTTTTTCGGCAGATTTCCGGTCGACGATAGTCCAGGTGTCGTTTTTTGCAAGGGACTGTTTCTCATCCTCAATAGCTTGAAGCCAAAAATGTTTTTCTTTGCACGAGACAGCTTCTTTGTATGACAAGAGAGCACTTTCTTGGAGTTCTTCTAAAGAGTCCAGATTTAGGTGATAATTGCTCAATTTGTCTGGCAATTTCTTAGTCCTCTTCGATCTCCTTTGGGTCTCTTGAACTGACGATGCATCTGATGTATTTGGAGTATTAGTTGTGACTTCGGTTTCCTCTTCTTTTTGAGAGATTTCGTCCTCATACTCCTCGTCGTCGTCTTTGTGTGAAAGAGAATCGTCTTTTAAGGAGCTGATGTCTTCATCTTCATCAAAGTCAAGACTCACAGTTTTTTTTATTTCTTCAGGTGGTTTTACGTCTTGGTTAGTGAAGTAGACATCTCTGGATGGGATTCCACAATCTGTAGGCGTTGCTGGTGTAGCCCACATGAATGTATTTCTTAACTTTCGGATCCAGTTTCTTAGTGTGAGAGAGTACCTTGGAATACGCAACTGATCCAAAGATTTGGAGGCGAGACAAGTCAGGTTTTTTATTGAACCAAAGTTCCGCAGGTGTTAGTTTTATGGCTTTTGTAGGGCTGCGGTTTTGTAAGTATGTTGCAGTGAGAAGGGCTTCTCCCCACATGTCTTTTTCCATTCCAGAATCGAAAAGTAATGCTCTGGTTTTGTCCATTAAAGTCCTGCAAAGTCTCTCAGCATGAGAATTGAACTGAGGTGTATACGGCGGAGTATAATCTAACTCGATACCCTTTTCATCGCAATACTCCTTGAAATCCTTTGAAACNGTATACGGCGGAGTATAATCTAACTCGATACCCTTTTCATCGCAATACTCCTTGAAATCCTTTGAAACATACTCTTCACCATTGTCAAGGCGAATTTTTTCATGAAAACTACTGGTAAACAAAAGTTAAAAACACTACATTAATTTCAATATCTGTTTTACTTCATCTTTGCTCCTCGGAGAAACGTTGCTGAGAAATGTGACCAGTCATCCATGACTGACACAAAGTATCGGTAGTTGTCCCAAGTAGGTGTCTCCAGGGGTCCTACTACATCTGTGTGAAGTATCATTAGAGGTTTCGTTGCACGTGCACGATTGAAACCGAAGGGTTTACGGCAAGCTTTAGCCTTGAGGCAGACTTCACAAGATTCAAGTGGTTTTAGGTCAGCATCTGTCAGTTTTACACCATGTGAGAGTTTCACAAGTTTCTTGAGGTATTTTGGTCCCAAGTGTCCGAGCTTTCTATGCCACATAGCGTTATTATTGTTTGAGGCAATCAGGGCTTCTTGCTGAGAACCCATTTTTACTTCAAAGAGTCCAGCACCGTTTTTGGTTCCAGTGTAAACAAGTTCTTTACCCTGATAAATTTCGACTTTATTGTCCTCAAAAACAACTTTACCATCTCTTTTGGTAATTGCATTGACCGAGAGAAGATTTTTAGAAAGATCTGGCACATACAGAACGTTGCTTAGTTTGCATTCCGGGGTTTCAAATTTTCCAGCACTAACAGCGCGAATTGTGCTGTTGCCCTTAGCAACTGTGATTTCTGTGTCATTAGGACGCTTTTGGGTCAGCAGTTCATCATTTTTGATCATATGAACGCTTGCGCCACTGTCGACCACAAAGGTAGTAACATTCTGCTTGGTTGAATTTTACTTGTCTTCAGCTAAAAATGCTGCTTGGTTTTTGTCATGATTTTTACCGCGATTTTTATCACGAAAGAAGCAATCTTTGGTTTCATGATTTTTCTTTTTACATATTTTACACCCATAATTAAATCGAGAGTCATTTTTACGAGGAAAATCGTCCTGGCGGTTTTGCCCTTTGTTGAAATTTTACCAAGGACGAGTAGAGCGTTTTGTTCCACCGTAGAAAGCAGCGGGGGCTGTGGCGTTACTCTCTGATTTTCGTGATTCTTCATTTAGAAGTCTTGCCGTCAGATTTTCGAGAGTTTTTTCAGTTTTAGGGGTTGAATTCCACGATGTTATGAACGTGTCATAATTTGAAGGAAGACATGACATTATCTTAGCCATTAACATTTCGTCGTCAATCTTGTATTTTGAAAGGGAATTGAGACGAAAACGAATATTTTCTAGGTTACTTAAGTTTACTGCCATGTCCTTACTGCTATCAAATTTATAGGCAAAAAATTGTTCGTAAGTCGCGTTTTTCTGATGTTCTGTGTCACGTTCAAATATATTACATATTTTAGTGTACATTTCATGAGACGTAGAACAAGAAAGAAGATGGGATCGATGTTTCTTGTCCAAAGTACCTACAATGGCCTGACGGGCTTTGGCATCTTTCTGTTTCCACTCTTGTTTCGTTTTGTCATTTGCAACGTCTTGTAGCTTATTTTTACCTTCAACAATATCAATGAGGCCTTTTGATTCAAATAAGATGTTTATCTCGAACTTCCAGAGAGGAAATGATGCACAATCGGTCAACTTCTCGGTGTTGTTGATAAAATGTTCGTACTCACCCATTTCGATGTTTTTTACTTGAAAGATGTTTTACTTTTACTTGTGTGAGTTACTGGTGCATCTGGGCCCATAACCTGTTGAATTATTAACACAAAGAACACGCAGCAGATCGAGAAATGTAAGTTTTATTTAACGAACTTTAACCACAACAACAACACACACGACATGAACAATAGCTAACAGAGAATGTTTATTATTGGCTGAGGGCTCTAGACATTAACCAATCAGAGCATAGCTCACGGTTTATACTGCCAAATACAAAATTAGTTTCCTCCAACATCTGTGTTAACATTACATTTATGGTGAGAAATCAACACCCAATGCTAACATAGCCCTTTTAAATCACAGGTTACAGTTGCAATCTTCGGAGTTTTAATGATGCTGCCTATCTGGCACACAAACTGTAGTGAAAACCATATTTTTTAAATAAATTATTTTTGATTTACAATATATATTTTTCACGCAAAAAGAAATCACACTTCAGACTTCTTTACAGTACCGTAAATGCATAATGGGTTCAAAGCTTAATGTCCCTTAGTGAGAAAAAATTGGATGTCGAAGAGTTTAACACGCCAGCTCAGAGCTTTATATGTAGCAGTGATGGGATACATTATGTGTGCCAGATAGGTGGCCCCTTTAACCAGATTTGTACATACCAAATACTTAGGGTTTTTCACAGTATTTTACAAAGCGACATGAGTCGAAAAGTTAGTGTTTGTCGATAAACTGCAGAAGTCCTGGACTTACAGGGATGCGAAATTAACCTACCATTTTATGTTACTCACAAGTTAATATATAGTAATAACAAATTCACATAATCTTGAAATGCTAATTTTGGATTCCTGAAGCAATCAGAATATGTGAAGTGGTCTGAACATATTTTGTGATTTCGATACATATAGCCAAGCCCGTGCTTCTTAAATACATACTTTATCCAAATCCATCCTCCAGTACTTACTTGAATACCCATTTCTTGCAACTGAAAATTACAAACAAACATGCTAGCATATAAATGTCATCCACAAGGATTATTAATGTAATTTCATGGAATTCTGTCAATGTCACATATCACGATGCTTTAGAAAATGGAAAAACGACTTTGAATGGTCAGAAACTTTTCTTTTTAACCAATATCTACAATTTCCTCCATTAACATTTTATCTGTGCCCTCCCCTGTGTATATGATAGGGTTCTGGCTGAGCGAGGATGTTACTGTTGCAGGTATGGCCTCGTTGTTCACGTGGACGTAAATGCAGAAGCTATAAGCTGCATGCTTCTGATAGGCGTACGTGTAGGAGCGGCTGGGATCCGGTTCACAGGTGTAAATCGGTTTCAGAATGTCCTCAAAATCTGTGTAGACGACGATGGGTAGTTTATATCAAAGTGGTGATAGTTCTTACTTGTTAGTACTGGTGGCCTACCATCCTTCCCCGGCTGTGACATCACCATTCTGGCTGGGGCATTGTCCTTGCCATATTTTTTGTGTTGTTCCAGGCACTGCTGTCCCGACAGTCCTGTAATTCGTGGCAAATCATGACAATATGCTAGACAGCGCTTGCATATATGGATCTTGTGGATGTGGGCTGTCAATTGTGAGCTCACCAATAGTGGACGTTCCCATCGTCAGCAGTGAGGAGGTCGAAATGCCATACGTACGGGGAGAACTTCTCGTTCTCGTCCAAGGCGTAAATGTTCACAGATATTGATGATTTTTTTTTTTACGTTTTTATGGTGCAATGGTGTAGGGAACTCTAACTCTGAAAAGTCAAATTTTTATTCGAGGGCGGTGGTCGACACGCTCAGGTTGTTTGTAACATGCCAGAATAGTCCATTTAAAGTACATGTGGTCGTTTGTGTTTTTTTTTCGAGTTTATGATAGCATGTCTATTCTTGATGGGAGCAGGCAGCTCGATGTACGACAATACGCCACAGGGGTCCAGCTTGTTTATGCAGAGCTGCATGTGGTTGTCTGACGATAGTGTCCACCCAGAACCACGTTCTTTGTATTGCATCTCTTCAGTACATATTTTTTCTAAGCTATTTTGGATGACTACCTTAATATCGCTGATTTCATGGATTAGAATATTTGTCGTCTTGATTGCTCTTTCGTCTGTACCTTCATCAAACGGAGCCGGTTTTTAAATCATCACACTCGAGCAAAATATTAAATTTTATTGCGCCTTTTTCTTTCACTTCGTCCGTCAGTTGGTTGAATATATTTTGCTTAATGTTGGTCAAATAATTACAAATATCTTTTGCGGTGTCACTTGCGTTTTCAGCCACGTACGTCATGCCGTTTCTGCCTTGGCGAGCCCGTGAGGGTTGGCTGGCCAGCACCGACAACGACTCGGGGTCGCGAAGATGGAGCAGGGCCTGAACCTGTAGGGCTATGTATGGGCTGTTAGGGAGCCACGTCGAGTCACGTGCGTTCGGCGGGAGGAGGGGCCGGTCCTCTGCACTTCGCCATATGTGCTCTAAGTGTATCTGACCCAGTAAACTCTTTGCCGCATTCTTCGCAAGTATATGAGTGTTTGTTGGGGTTAAAGTGGCAGCTAGTTTCCTGTCAGCGTGCCTCGCTGGTTCTCTTAAATATCACATTACAAAATTTACAATTCAAAGTTAGCGCCTGTTTAGTAATACCCTTACAACTACGTGCATGCTTATCCATATCGTCGTTGCAGTTTATTTGTTTATGTTAGAAAAGGCCTTCTTACAGAAGCTGCACAAATAGCTTTCCCGAATATTTTCCATTGTCGAAGAAGGAGCATAACGTTATCCGCAGTCGATGTTCACTCTTCGCAGTCTGAATAGCAACTGAGAATAACACTGAAATAATAATGTATATATACTTTTACCTCTATTTACAGACTTGTCATAACAGTATTTTGTTACATGCTCAACATCATTCGAGCAGGACATTTGGAGTAAGTTTTTTTTTTTTCAGAACAATTCCTAATGTGTTTTATAATAATTTTCTTATATCTGTTTGCATCATCATGTAGCTGTGATATCTCTTTTGCGTGACTAATGGTTTAAATAAACGTTTTGTGACATGACAAGAAAAAACCGACTCATGCAATGCGTATCGCAATTCTATTGTAGATATTTTCTTTGTTTATTCCAGCAGTGAGGTGACTGTTTAAGTCCATATAGACTTCTATTCAGTTTGCAAACTCGACCGCTTTCATCTTCAAAACCAATAGGCTGATGCAAATAAACTTCTTCCTGCAATGTTCCATAAAGGAATGCTGTTTCGACGTCAAACTGTACAAGTTCGCACCTTTCAGCAGCGGCAACACTTAGCAGTGCTCTCACGGTGTCATAACGTGCCACAGGGCTAAAAGTTTGGCTGAAGTCAACCCCAGCTTCCTGGGTATATCCTCGAGCCACGAGGCGAGCTTTGTATCGGTCAACTTCACCATCGGGTTTTCTTTTGATCTTCAGCACCCAATTAGACACAACCTTTTTATCGTTTGGTAACTCTACCAATCTCCACGTGTTATTTTCGGCCAATGAACCTAGCTCCCTTTCCGTGGCTTGTCTCCATAAATGCTTTTCTTTAGACTTCAGAGCATCAGAAAAATTAATTTCTTTATCGGCTATCAAAACATAATTATTTCTCAAAAATGGCGGGGCCTGTTTCCCCCGAGAGCTCCTTCGAGGACTGTCTGTAGCCTCTCCTCTAATTTCCACCTGGGCAAAATCATTATCTTCAAGTGGAGACAGTGAAATAACAGGTCTTGCTGTTCCAACATCAGATGATGGTTCATCACCTTGACTCCCTGAAACATCCCCTAGCACATCACATTTCACAAATTTTACTAGTGGGGATTCTTTTTCAAAGATTACATCTCTTGACAAAATTATTGATCCATCAGTAAAATTCCACAAGCGATAACCATTATGATCACCTGTATATCCCACAAAAAGACACTGTGTGCTTTTCTTGTCTAACTTTTGTCGCTTGTTTTTGACTATATGCGCATAGCATTTGCTTCCAAAAATTTTAAAGTAATCCATCCCAGGAGGTTTACTTTCCGTCCACAGTTCTATAGGCGACTGTGTGCCCTGACCAGTGGGTCCTGTTCTGTTCAACACAAAAACCGCTGTATTAACTGCTTCAGCCCACAGCTTTAAGGGCAAATACTTGGCGTGAATCATGGATCTAGCAGCCTCAACAAGGGTACGATTTTCACGCTCCGAGGCACCATTATGCTGAGGTGTGTACGGAATAGTTTGACGAACACCAATCCCANCAACAAGGGTACGATTTTCACGCTCCGAGGCGCCATTCTGCTGAGGTGTGTACGGAATAGTTTGACGAACACCAATCCCATTGTCTTGAAATAGCTTCTTCATTTCGGCATTAATATATTCGCCTCCACCATCACAGAATAATTCCTTTATCGTGTGTCCAGCTGCTTTGGCTTCATTAATAAATGTGGAAAAGCATCCACTTACTTCTGATTTACGTTTTAAGAAGAAAACTCTCCTAAATTAAGAATAATCATCTTTAAAACAAAGAAGGTATCGAGAGCCAGCTAATGATTCTTCTTGAAAGGGTCCGCAAATGTCACTATGTATCCATTTCCCGCACTCAGAAGGTCGATCTGTCCGCTCGTGAAAGGGGTCACGATGCTGTTTGCCATAGATACATCCCTCACACAATTCCTCATTCACTTTCACATATATTCCCATCTGTTTCAAAACACTTCTCACATGTCTGTTATTATGATGGCAAAGTCTCTCATACCAAAGTTGAAGTGTTTCCCCAGACGATGCCAAAAGGACAGCTGCAGCCCTCTTAAGTACATGGATTTTCATGTCNGTCTCTCATGCCAAAGTTGAAGTGTTTCCCCAGACGATGCCAAAAGGACAGCTGCATCCCTCTTAAGTACATGGATTTTCATGTCTAAAGCATAAAGCCCTTCACATGTTCTTTGGCCAATCAACAAGGTTTTCCGTTCTTTATTAAACTTACAGCCACTTTCATCAGCATGAAATTGGAATCCTTTATCTAAGGCACGACTGACAGAAAATAGGTGATGCCTGACATCAGGGACATACCAAACGTCCTTTAAATGATTTAGCTCCCATCTGCCATTAATCTTCATATCAACAAGAATATCACCTTGTCCATAAGCCATGATGATATCTTGGTTTCCAAATTGAATATATTTAGGAACATGAAAACTTTCAAATGTCTAAAAATTCTTTTTAGAACTGGTCATGTGTTCAGTAGCGCCTGTATCCACAACCCAAACATTTTTATTTAAAAATTGTTTCTTATTGCTACAGATAAATGCTTGTCCTTTAGATAAGCCAGAATCTTCATTTTCCTGAGATCGCTTTTGGGTAGGACAATTTCTAGCAATATGGTTGTCACCATTACATTTAAAGCACTTGAAACTCTTTCTTTTAGGTTCACTAACTTTAGAGACAGCTGCTTGCTTACTCTTATTTTTAACATGGCTTTTGGCAAGAAGAGCAGTTTCATCACTACAATCAGTTTTATTTGGTAACCTCATTTCAATTAGTCTAAGACGCTCAGTCAGAATATTCAAGGTTCTGCTCTCAATGGGAACACTCTCCCATACACTTTTAAATTCAAAGTAAGGAGGAGGCAAGGTAGACATGATTCGACCCATCAAAATCAACTCTGGAAGTTCAGATTTCGCAAGATTTTTCAACTCAACATTTAATTGATTAAAATCTCGCTGAAGGCGTGCAACATGGGTCACAATACTTTCGCATACTCCTTCATTTGAAAAGAAACATTCCAATAGTCTGTCTACCCTCTGACTAGAGCTCTGTTCGTAAGTTGAAACTAATTTGTCCCAAATCTCCTTTGAAGTGGAACACGAAGAGGTTATTTCTTCATTTGTGGCATTTAAACTACTGATCAGAATCAGTTGAGCCAGTGAGTCTTTGGTCTCAAAGCTATCCTTATTTCTATCATCATCAAGCTTCAACTCACCTGACACAACATCCAACACCTTATGGTGTCTCAGTAATAAATTAATCTGCCTCTTCCACCTGGTCCAGTTGTTTTGTCCTTCCAGTTTCTCCACCTGTGCCTTGAAGTCGTATGTTGCACTCATGGTGAAAATCTAACACAATCAGGCTAATTTCTACAACACGCACAGTCCACGTATTCTGGGCCCATAACCTATTGAAGGTTTGTAGAAATAACAACACGTTAAGCACATTAGAAAGAAACTGTAATCACAAAAGACAAAAAGCACACTAGAACTCGTTATTATAACAAAACACAGGCAAGGGAACAACAATGAAACAAAGAGGTATAATCATAGACAAATGTACTTAAGACTATACAACTGAGTGACAGTTTGTCTCAACATCAACACATTGGGACTCACTGCTTCATTAGAATTAACCTGCAGATATGATGGTGCTGTGACTTTTGTTGATCCCTGGAATATTTAATGTAAACATGACGGTGTGACCATTGCTGGAAATCTTTTAAGCCCCTCAATCTCTTCAGGCAGTGGGTTTTTGCAGACTGGTGAAGGATAAGTAAAGGAATTGGTTGGCTGGGATTCTCCAGTGTGTGTAGTTGTGTCTCTCTAGGCAAGTCTACATATCTTCGACGAAGTTGATCAATGTGACAACACATTTAAAAATCCAAAACCCGTGTGTTGTAAGCACCATGCACGACACTGGTCTTGCCACCTCAATCACAACTACAGACAACCACTTCGGATCCCTGCTCTCATTCCTGGCGTAGACTGGGTTCAGTGGGCAAAGTTTCTGTGAGAATGATTATTCTGGCTTCTGTTTCATCTCTTCTAAGAAATCTGGATGAATACAGTCAAGACATGTCTGGAGCCTAAGACCCATTATCAGCTCTGCAGGGCTTGCTGATGTAAAACACATGGTGTAATGTGTTGCACCGACCACCGTCTAACCATTTGTGATAAATCACCATCATGCATTTTCTTCAGCATGCTTTTCATGGTTTGTACAATACACTCTGCTTATCAATTTAATGACATGTAGTAGAGAGCTACCTTGATCAGGCGAACGCCATTGCTCTTGGGAAAGTCTTGTAACAGGCCAGAATTGAAAGTGCTGTCATTGTTGCTAACCAGGGTGTCAGCTATTACATGTGTGGCGAACATACTGTATATAACCCGAATAACTCTTGAAGAGTTTGGGGCTTTGACTGGTGTCACTTTCAGATATTTCGAGTAAGAATGCACAGTAATAAGGAAAACTTGTCCTTGGACCAAGGGGCCGATTAAATATGACTACCTCGCATTTGCACCGGTGCAGCACAACACAAATAAAACTGCTCTGCACTCGCACCCATAACCACAGGTACAATTAAATACACCAAACGCAAGTGGGCGGGGCTCTTATGGTCAGACAATTTCATACTCACTGCCCAAACTATAGTGGCCAATGAAATAATTTGTTAAAAGATCTTCACGGCCACTTCAATACATAAGGTACAGAGGATGTAACATACACCTATCTGTTCTATGACATATACTGCTGTGTTTTTAAGTGGCCGTTAATGTTTGGCGCGCCAAATAGTTGTTCATAACCTAAACGACAAGTGGCGGGAGTTCTGTTTATACTGCGCGACTTTTGGACGCGGAGAGGCGCCTATTTTACTAATTGTTGAAGCGTGACGATTGGTGATTAATATCTGGACTACTTCATATTTTCAGTAGACAAGAACATTTTAATGATACAACATAATATTAGATAGGTACGCTAGAGAATTAGTGTATTTGATGTTATTTAGGTTTACTATTTGTAAAAAATGTATATTTCTTCCAGTAAAGAAGAGACGTGGCATCGTATATTATAAGTGTTGATACTGTTTTTGAATGTGTTCGAAGTGCAACTGACCTAATATTGTGTTAACTTACATGCTATTCTTCGTGGCGTTTATTTCTGTTCATTACAAATTTCCATATGACATATTTTTTCCGAGAATGCAATCGGTGCAATTTTCACGTTGAATATTTAGGTTTTTTTGTAAGGTGTTTGTAGTTTATGTTACGTTCGCAGACTTATAAAGATATTCGAGTTGCATGCAGTGCCATAAGCTTTTTTTATCACTAATCATCAGCTCACCCTTCAACAGTTAACAAAACAAGACTCTTTTGTTTTCCATAACAGATCGCCCTACAAAGAATGAAGCAAAAATTCTAAGCGCATTAATAAAAATGTATTTTTGGGCTATTTTGTTTGATGGAAATATAACTTACGCTAGGAGCACACTCAGAAAATATCCTTTTTCCATTCTACCTGTCATTCTATTTATTGTACGATATTTAAAGAAGAGACTACCTGGAATTTTGGGGTATCATCAAAACAAAGCCAGAATATTCATGTGTCGTTAACAGTTTCTCACACATGCATCCATAAAGTCTAATTTATGAGGCATGTAGCTGTGCTAAATTATAACAGCACATACGTATTGTTATTTTTGCAGTGCATATTTAAATTTGCTGTAATTGGGACTGCTGTGAATATAAGAGAAATGTGGGGTATAAGTTGTAAGACATGAAAAGACTCTGCTGCAAGAAATTTATTTACTTATATGCTTTCATATATATTTTAGTCTTTCAACCGAGTCATTGAAGTCTTCACAAAATAAGCAGCTAGAATTTCCCGTCACTCTTGACGGAAGGTTCACGATACACGCCTGGGTGTATGTTTCTCCATGATGAGTAGGTTGTTAAGATACCTCTGAGTCAGGATACTAGGTGCGAATCTGTGTTTCTACGCATAGGTAGGTGTTCTGCAGGTCAGCATTCAGTCATGTCTGCTGAAGGCTATCGTGTCCCTAGCAGGGGCTGCGTGGCCTTGGAGCCTTACATAACACTGTCTCGGCTAGTGATCTGTGTTATCCGTTAAACTTGCCAAGACCTGCACGGTGCTCACATCTAAGCTGTCTCACATATTCCCTGGCATATGACAACAGTCACAGTCTACCCTTGTGTAGGACTGACTATGATTGTTTACACTGTCATAAACGTATTATTTTTACAGTAACCGCGACTTTGTGTCTGATCTGATCTATGCATCATATTTGTATATATCTTGTTTTTTTGCATATCTCAGTTTGTTGTAAGTTATCCATCCTTAATTTTATTTGCATATATATGTTTTTCATATTTATTTGGTTTGGAAATTATAGCTACCTATGCTTAGGACATATATATATATATATATATATATATATATATATATATATATATATACACACACACACGTATCTAGTCATTTCCGTTGCAGGTAGTGAGAGCTTCTGTATGTATTGCTCAAGCGAACCATCGACAGGCAACTGAGCTCGAGACTTGACAATATACAAAAACTATTAATTATATTTCAGACTTTTGACAAAATCTGGGTTTTTTTCTCAGTGGTGGAGGTGAACTTAATATTAGAGAGGGTTAAGATAAATGAATAACACAGAAATAATTAACATACTTTTACCTTTATTTACAGAGTTGACATAATATGAATTCATAATCATACTTGATACATGCTCGTCATATTCTTCTTCATTCGAGCAAAACATTTTTTGCTTTCTGTTTTGGAAGAAGAACAATATCTGTTGTGAGCATTCAAGCTGTCCTCATTCAAATATAGTGTGCGACAGTTATCACATGGGTAGGTCTTATAGACGCTAGCAAATTTGCAGTTGCTATCTTCACGTCGTTTGTCCAGCTGCTCTTCCTGAATGTCTTGCCGCAATACTTGCACTCGCTTCCCGATGAACGACAAACATGGCCTTTGCATGTATTGTTATGTCTATACAGGTTATCACTTCGGGTAAACACGGCATCCCAGTGGAATGCTTTGTATACTGGGCTGAACATGCAATGACAACTTTCACGTCTGCATGAACTATAACTTGTGCTAAAAGTATTTCCACAGTAGTAACATTGATGTCGTACTGCTTGCATCGACTCTTCAGGGCCCCTTGCTGTTGACCATGTTGTAGTTGGTAAGTCTTCAACCATAGATTTCATTTTCATATTGTAGCAGAGTATACAATCACAGTAGTTACATTGATACTGTATTGGTTGTAGCATCTCTTCAGGGCTTCTCGCTGTTGAGCACACACTCGTAGTAGATGAATGTAGAAGTAACAATCTGCTTTCCTCCGCCATGCTCGAACACGGAATGACATTCATCAATGTATAGTTGTGTTCACCTTATTATTCACATACTTTACAACTGAAATTCCTTTGACTAACATACTGTAGTGTGTGCGTTGCTCATTTAATATGTCACAATATATAGATTGTTAAGTGTATATAGCTATTTGTTTTGTAATTATTATTTTATATCTGTTTGCATCAGCATGTAGCTGTGATGACTCTCTTGCGTGACTAATGGTTGCAGAGGGTGTGGTACCGTCCTTTATGATAAGCCACCAAGTCTGCCTGTGACTAGACACTTTTGAGAGCCTCCCGTAACATGTTAGGCCCCTTTATCGATGTGTATGGTAACGTTCTTTATGATAGGCTACCAGCTTCGTCTTAGACTTTCGTGAGCCTCGCGTAACATTTTAGGCTCCTTTATCATTGTGTATGGTTGGGAAGACTGAGATAACTTTCCTGCATATGTTGGGAAGACTCTGAGATGACTCTCCTGTTTTGGAATGCAAATGTGTGGTGTATTTCATCTAGTAGGAAGGACTTAAATGATTATATAATTTGGGAAGACTCTGAGATAACCCTGCTGACTTGGCATGCAAGAGCGTGAAGTATTTCATCTCGTAGGAAGGACTTAAATGTTAATTGATTTTGGGAAGACTCTGAGATTATCCTCCCGGCTTGGAATGCAAGCGTGTGATGTCTGAGACAACCTCTAGTTTGGAATGCAAGAGCATTAAGTATACGATCTAGTAGGAAGGAATTAAATGATAATCTAATTTGGGAAGACTCTGAGATAACCCCCCAGCTTGGAATGTAAGCATGTGATGTATATAATCTAGTATGAAGGTATTAAATGCTAATCCATTTTGGGAAGATTCGGAGAAAACCTCCTAGCATGGAATGCAAGAGCATGAAGTAGGGAACTGATTAAAAACTACAGTTGACTCGCGATAGTCCGACGCGCCTGTTAGTTGAGTCGCCCGAGCTTCATTTTGAGCGTTTGGTTTACCATACCGTTTGCTGTTCCTGTCGCGACAGGAAACACCGTCCGCATGCCTACTCAGTTGCTTTTTGAGACGTCCGAATTCAGTTTCGTCGCAGATGTGTTAGTGCATTGTTACGTACGTATTTTTGTTTAAAGAGTGATATTGTAGTGTTGTGAGTTGTTCAATTATACTGTATAGTGTAGTGTTGTAATGGCGAGCACAAGTTCAAAATGTAAGCATAAAACATTAAATCTATCTGATAAATGGGAAATTAGTTAGTGATATGACCGTGGTGAAACTCCGTCGATATGTACTTCATATGACATAGGACGAGCTACAGTTTATGATATCTTGAAAAATAGAGAAAAAATTGAAAACTATACTAAGTCTCAAGTTGAGGCCGCTCTCTACACCTGGTTCAAACAACAAAGAAGCAGACATGCACCCATTTCAGGAGACATTTTAAAACAAAAAGCTCAATTTTTTTATAATTAAATTACAAAAAAACTTATTCGTGCAAGTGATGGTTGGTTTGAAAATTTCAAAAAGCGCCATGGTATTCGAATTGTCANAGATGAGCGGAGAGAACTTGTCAGCTGACGAGTCTGAGATTTCTGAATTCATCCAGAAACTGAATGTAAAAATCACTGGACTAGGCCTAACACCTGAACAAGTTTATAACGCCGATAAGACAGGCTTAAATTGGCGGCAACTTCCACGTAAGACGTTTGTCACTCAAGAGGAAAAACATGTGTCTGGAAGAAAACTTCAAAAAGAATGGATCACTCTGATGGTATGTGCTAGTGCTTCAGGAAGTCATATGTTAAAACTATTGGTTGTGGGGAAATCAAAATCTCCCCGTGCATTTAAAAACATTAAGGTTGAATCTCTGCCGGTTACGTACATGAGTCAAAGTTGAGCGTGGGTCACTAAAGAAGTTTTTCATGATTGGTACACTAACAGTTTTGTCCCACAAGTAAAACAACACTTGAACGAGGAAAAGTTGCCAGGGAAGGCCATTATCTTATTGGACAATGCACCAGGACATCCTGACAAGGAAGAATTGAGAGTTAAGACAGCTGATGGCTATATAGAGGCTTTGTACTTGCCAAAAAATACAACCGCTCTCATTCAGCCGATGGACCAAAATTATATCAAGACTCACAAGAAGCGTTTAGTCACGGATATCGTAAGTCAACCTGACGCAGACATCACATCCCTCTTGAGACAATTCAACATCAAGGATGCCATTGTCAATGCAGCATTTGCTTGGCGTCAAGTAAAATCTCTTACGTTAATAAAATCTTGGAAAAACATTTGGCCAGAAAATCCACTTCTTCCAAAGAAAGATGACGACAAATCTCAAGACAACAATAACGACTCTGAACCAATTTTGGAGGCTGCAATTTGCAATGAAATTTAAATTCCACAAGATAGAGTGGAATACTTAAAAACATGGGTTTTAGATGATAACCTTGACGCTGATCTCACAGACGAAGAAATTATCAAGGAAATCACAGAACCTGTTGACAACACGATCCAGGAGGCCTCGGAAACAAGATTCACTGTCAACTGCGGTGAAGCTTCATCAGCTGCAAACACTTTGTTACGATGGTGTGAGGAGAGAGGATCTGACTACGAGCAAATATTAATGTTAAAAGACATTCAAGAACGTTTACGTAAGAAAAAACAGAAGACTATCCCAGATTTCTTCAAAGTGTAAATACATTATCATTTAAAAATTTTGCTTTGTTTTGTTTTTGTACTGTATAATATGTAATTCATGTTTTTAATACACGTACATAAATGTTTTCTCAACTTCTTTGTTCTCACTTCGTAAAATTAATTGTTTTCATAGCCTATTGGCCTAAATGGTTCAACATACAAAAATGACTGTAATTCCTGTAACTTACTGCTACTCATAGTTTTAAAAAACCACTTTTGGTAATCCAGACACTTTCAGTAATCCAACACCCTCTCAGTCCGATACCTGTCGGATTATCAAGGGTCAACTGTATTTAAACAAAACTTATTTCAAAAACAATACATTTAAGAAAACACATTAAAAATTTTTTTTTAAAAAAAAGCTAATCTTAAATTAAAACTTATTTAAAAAAAAATTAAAATACATAAAAAATTTGTGAGCCTTGCATAGCCAATCAGAGACGAGTGCATTTCGAGAGCCTCGCGGTAGCCAATCAGAGCCCACGTCGGGATGAATGCGTGAGCAGAAAAATTCTGTGGTGATGTCATTGGTGTCCTGCGGGGGATGCCACATCTTGTCCCCTGCCAGGTGGCACAGAATCCCCTATTTATAGCTACTCTTGTTGTTAAGAACTGCCCAAATCTCTCCACTTCTCCTTGCAAAGAACAGTGTTGGTCACAATATTTTATTCAGATTCACTATGAAAGTAATTTATGCGCATTCCTATATACCTGATTTAATGACTTCATCATCACTATTAAAAGTTATATTTACCAAGCACTCGTTGAGACATTTCTGAAGAATCTGAATTAATTAGGTCTCATTCCTTTTCAGATTTTTAGATAGATTATTTAAAAATTTGGTTACAGGTATGCACTGGCTGGTGGGAAGACAAGGTTCTTTATAAATCATATGTGCCTAAAACTCGGGGAATCTTATTAGACTAGGTGGCTGCTCAAATTTTTTAAATTGCATAACACACAGTCTGAACATAGACTTTACGGTAATGCATATTATTGCTTTTGCTGTTTTCATACACTTTTAAGGAAGTGCAATACATTTTACCATGTTAGATCTGTCAAGAAGTTCTGTGTTTTGAAGTATTGTGTGGTTCATGGTGTACATTGATATTTGTTTTATTACCGAGTTTAAATTATACAATGCCTTCAGAAGTGTCGAGAGAATGTTACTATGGGTCGTCAGTAATGGTGCCTTATATTGTGAGATTAACTTTGTCCACATCTTTATTTGCACATCACTCTAACCATGTGTTTTGTTTCATTGTTGTGTTCAAATATAAATTTTTAATCTGCAATTATTTTTTTTTGTTTCAGTGATAATGGAAAAGTTAATTTGTTGCAATCTTAATCAGCTGTTTCACGAAAAACCTCCAGATCAAGTCATCCGAAATATAGCGAAGAGGGTAAGTATTAATATGCTTACGAATTTTCTTAAGAATGACGTTAATGAATATATACAAGATGGTGGACATCATGCGTAACTAACTTGTCTATGGCAGCATTGCTACTTTGCCATATCTTGTCGACTTTTACTGGCTCTGTACCTTTTCATTCTGTTTCATCATAGTATTCAGCAGTCCCGCAGGGTGCGGAACCATCATCAACTTATTTTTTTCAAAGGTACTAGTACTTAAGGTTGTGTTAGGCCAGTCAGGTATTCAAAGTATCCTAAACTCTTCCAGCCAAGTCTGTGAAGTATGGAACACGAAGATGATAGTTTTTATTCATTAAACTGTGTCTTTTGAACTTAAGTTTTATTACTGAGTAAGGTGGTGCAGTGGTAAACCTTCAGACTTACATTTGGGATGTCATGGGTTCGAATCCTAGCCAGGCTATCCTAGTGTTGGTTTTATACGGTTTTCCAGAATCGCTCCAGGTAAGTGCAGGGATTGTTTCTAACTAGAGGCCACGGCCAATTCCTTGCCCATTCCTGCTTCTCTGAGCAACTTGCTCCATCTCTAGTGACCTTGCTGTGGATGAGATATCCAAGACCTACTGACCTACCTATTGCTGCAAGATTTGTAGCCGCATGCAGCATGTGAGCAACCTCCAGCCTCCACTACAATCATCACGACACCTTTAACCAAGCATGTTGAGTTACAAGCAGATTGTTTCCTACATGAGTACTTANCTCCACTACAATCATCACGACACCTTTAACCAAGCATGTTGAGTTACAAGCAGATTGTTTCCTACATGAGTACTTACTGCAAGGCATGTGGCAGTAGTCAGAAAGCATGCTCCGCCACTTGCTACGAATACTTGACCAGTTATTGCAAGGGTATTTCTTGGCCCATACACTGTGTTTTTTCATTCAATTTGGAAATAAGTCCCAGTTTTCATCTGGGCATTATCCTTATTTGTCTAATTTTTCCCATGAAATTTTGACCATCTGTGTTGTTCATAACAAGTACCTAAACTTGATTTTGCATTCTCTGTTATCTGTAGAAAATTGACTTTCCTCTTTCAGGTTATATTACATTAATATTAGTTCTAATTTGTTGTCAACATTCATGTGATTGATTTTTCAAAATAACAGCCCTTCAGAAGTGAAGAACAGTGATATCTGGGATAATGACTGCCTGATTGACATAAAATGTATTTTAAACATCTTAAACTAAACATGTTTATTTTATTTTTAAAAAAAGGAAAATTTCTAAACAGCATGGATAGAACTTTTTATATTGACACTGTTAGTGACTTAGGAAATTGACCAATCAAATGAACCGTGGAACTGTGAAGTTTGTTTACCATATCTTCATAAATTTTCAATGTGACCACCACGAGCGGCCCAAACGACATCTACGCGATAATCAAACTCTTTCCACACTCTTGTCAGCTTGTCCGGTGTTATGGTTTGGATGCCGTCCATAATTCTCGTTTTGAGGTCGTCAGTGTTAGCCGGCAATGGTGGACGAAACACGTGATCCTTTATGTACTCCCATAGAAACAAATCACACCGGGTAAGATCCGGGCTTCTAAGGGGGCCAGTGATGAAGAGCCTGGTCACCAGCTGCTCCTCGACCAATCCAGCGTTGCGGCAACGTCTCGTTCAGGTATCCACGAACAGCTAGATGCCAATGGGGTGGCGCACCATAAAGGAAACATCAGACCATCCCCTTCACATTGACGTGTAGAATGCGAGCTTGCTACGCTCTCACCACCTCAAACCGAGAGTTACGAACGCCATCCAAACTGTAACACCGGACATGCAGATAAGAGCGTGGAACGAGTTTGATTATCGCGTAGATGTCGTTCGGACCGCTCATGGTGGGCACATTGAACATTTATAAATGTACGGTAAACAAATTTCACGTTTCCGCGGTTTATTTGATTGGCCAATCAAAGTTGTAGGTTGTTTGGTTTTGATATTATAGACCTTCAAAGTTGGGGTATTCTTTTATACTTATCCTGTATTTACTCGGAACATTGCGCATTGCGTTTTACAACACCTACTCTCTGAATGA
Source organism: Clitarchus hookeri (assembly GCA_002778355.1). Lineage (NCBI taxonomy): Eukaryota > Metazoa > Arthropoda > Insecta > Phasmatodea > Phasmatidae > Clitarchus > Clitarchus hookeri. Next base: position 70,641 of record NQII01001935.1, on the reverse strand, counting down.
CATATAGATTACAGTCCCCTGCAGTTACTGCTACACAACTATTTTAATTTCAGGTTTGGTATGCACTTTACTCCGAACCATGATCACAGATGTTCATAACCCACCTGCCATCACTATACCCCTTTTTTCTAATGTAATCTGTACAAAGAAATAGTATTTGTTTAAGACTATTCATAGTAAAGTAAGCACTCTTGAAATCAGCCTTTGAAAAAAATTATTGTCCTTTAACTGCATATATGCTACCGTACACACTAAATTTGTGGCTCCTAGTTACGTTGGCTGTAAATTAGGTCTAATTCGTGATATATTGTGAGGGAAACTTTTAAAATCATATTGAGGTTGAGTATGAATTGGCAAAATAATAAATATTTAGGTTCCCAAAAATGTAGCGTTTTCACTTAGGGTTACTAAATGTGTGATATTCTAAAAGAGGATGCGTCAAGTAAACAGCATTAAAAAAAGATGGCATTTGCAAGAAAATGACATGAAGAAGGAGGGCACATAATTTTACAATGGAAATATACAAAATTAGTTTATTATTTCACAGGTCAGTTAAGAACATGCTGCATGCAAAATTGTATCACAAATTTGGTTACGTAATACAAAAAAAATTTTTTTGCAACCAATAAAATTATAGTTATGTCACTCTGAATATGAAAGTCCATTCCATTTAGTTTGCAGGTACTAAAAAATATTTTGCAAACCAATAATATAGAAGAATCCACACTAAAAACAATTGTACATAAGCACGGGACACAATTGTACATAAGCACTGGACTGGATGTTAATCACTCCCACACAGCTCAGTTTCAGATAAATTTTGATTGTATTTCTTTCACAATTTTCTTCGTTCTAATCTGTTTTTATTTCGTAGCAAATAATCATACAATTTTGAATACATTAGGCACTTCTCAGCTCAGATATGTAAAAAAATAGCCAGGAAAAATATGACTTTGACTATTGATAAATACAAAAGAATAATTTAATATTCTCCAAAAAGTTTGCACTTTTGCAGGAAGTTCGTTGACACCATTACTAAATGTTTGGTGTATAAATTACCCACAAAGAAATAAAACTTTGCTGTCTTTCACTTTTATTGGTATAGTTCATTTCATATAAGAAGGCCACATTCTGACAGTCAGTGAGTGGGAGGTAAAGCATTTAAAACAAACAACGCGCCATTTACAAAATCCTGTATCAGCTGATGCGTGAATGAACAGAAATTAATATTACGTTGGCTATTCTGAGAGCAGTGCCGACGCATATCAGACAAGTAGAAAATACGCGGATAAGAAAGAGTTCGTAGATTAATTAATACATTTTATTTTACGTGGTCAAAAAACAGCAGTTTTTAGTTTTAGAAACGAAACTTTGTGATAAAATAGTAATGTATAGGTGTTCAAAATGAGATGCACAATAAAATGATCCGTATCCAAATGTAAGGAAAATTGAAAACTTTTTCAAGTTCCCAGACTCTCCAACCATGTGCTGCCATCTTGTGAGGGACAGGCGCACCATCTGTTACAACACGTCCTTCCACGCTATCTGTTATCCATATCCCGAACTACACCCAGAAACATATTATAGTTTTGTTGTTTAGAATAACTTATTTACGCGCATATACAAATGATTTTATTTTCCCGCGAGCTCTGTATAATTTTTAAAGTAACATATATTTCATGTACAACGATTTGGAGTACAAGTAATTTATATTCGGCCGGTAATTGTTCGTCTACGTAAATTATATGCCATATTGTTCTCTTGAAACCCATCTCCTTGTTTCCATAGAAAGTGATACACGCGTGAATAGTTTTTAAGAAATTCTAACGTTATTCCAAGTCACATATTTCCAACTCGAATATATTAGCTATAACATCCAAAGTGTGATAATAGATACAACAGACCGTCTCGCAAATGTTATCCGAAATTCACTATCTCAGACAAATTAAAAAAGAGTTAGCAAATATTTAATTATTTGCAACATTTTATATGTTTACTTTTATAGCCTACTTATATTTTTAGACAGATGTCAGTCTTAAAATATCTTAAAATTTGTTAAGCATTACAGTACAATGAGATGGATTAGCTAACAGCGTGTTGATAAAACATGCAGCCCCGACTTGACGGACCAGCTGATGGCGGAAGGATACGTAGTCAGATGTAAACAGTGGCGCTACTTTCGCCGAGCTGTCAAAAAGTGGCCTTCTTATACGGTACAGAATATAAAGAGGCCATTTAATTTTTTTATTTAAAACCAGGCCGGGCAGTTTGCAAGGTCTCATGTCAAGAGGACATGTCCAGGTAAAAAGAGGATGTCTGGTAACCCTATTTCCACGTGACTGACATGAATAAGCCTATGGCATTATAAATGTTGTATATTGTGGAAGGATACAAAATGAGAATAAAAGTAGATCTTAAGGAATGCTTTCAGAAGTTAGGACTTTACCATACCTTGTGTGCAAAGTTTGCACTAAGTACCATGTAGATTGTAGGCTGTTCTTTACTAAAGGTTGGGTTCAGAAGTTGAGAGATTTGGGTACTGATCAACACATGTGTTCTTTGCTACCAGTAGGGTGAAGTGAGGTTGAGATGGATATGCAACAGTACGTAAAGATAGAGGAAAGAAGATACGCCCCGAAAAAACTCACTGTCAAGTGGCGATGTTTGCCACGTTTTTCAGTGTGGAAAATGGAGGATTGGGCCCCGTAGGGATTTCAACCTAACTCTCTATGCTGAGAGGTAGGTGTTGAGATTATTACACTATTGTAGCTCCCTCACAAGTTTCAAGTGTGCACATAAGTCTGTTCTGTTTGTAGAAATAATTTTATAGAGAGGTCTACAGTTTCACACTTGTGTGACCCTGTTACACCACCAAATTCGTAACAAACTGAGCAGTAGTAGGTTTCGAAGTACTATCTGATGAAATGGAGAGATTTGGGTGGCTTTTAACAGCAAGGTCTTAGCAGACAAGGGTGGAACGAGGTAGATATGGAAAATACTGGAATGATCGAGCGAGGGAAATGTGANTTATTACACTATTGTAGCTCCCTCACAAGTTTCAAGTGTGCACATAAGTCTGTTCTGTTTGTAGAAATAATTTTATGGAGAGGTCTACAGTTTCACACTTGTGTGACCCTGTTACACCACCAAATTCGTAACAGAAACTGAGCAGTAGTAGGTTTCGAAGTACTATCTGAAGAAATGGAGAGATTTGGGTGGCTTTTAACTGCAAGGTCTTAGCAGACAAGGGTGGAACGAGGTAGATATGGAAAATACTGGAATGATCGAGCGAGGGAAATGTGANTGCAAGGTCTTAGCAGACAAGGGTGGAACGAGGTAGATATGGAAAATACTGGAATGATCGAGCGAGGGAAATGTGAAATCTCAAAGAGCACCCACGGACAAGCATCATCATCTTGTATGATTACCACATGCTAAATCCAAACATTTCATTGTCAATTTTAGCTGCTAAATTTTCTGTAAAGAGACTTCACAATTATCTTTACGCACACATCATACTTTTATTATTATTAGTGTGCCTTAATAATTTAGGGTCGCCGCTTGGTCACGTTTGGGCGAGTCACTGACGGAAAGACCGCACACCAGTTGAAAACCTTGCACGTAAATGTGACGATGCAAGTAGTGAGTGAACAAGAGTCGACCTTAGAGCTTGTGTGGTTCGAGTTCTCGAACACTCAAAATAGCAGACAGGTGGAAGTCTCAATAAATAGGACTGGCCACCCGTGAGGCTGCACACTTAGCGAGGAGCAAAGCAGATGTAGGGTACGTGCCTTTCATGCTTCTGGAGTGAACAACCCTCTGCCTTCGGTGCAGTTTGCCTCTGGTTTTTGGTAAAAGAGAAAGTTTTAGTGTCATCCCACCGGAATCGTGGGTAGTGTAAAAATCTCCAGCACGTAAACCTGAAATTACTTGTGAAATTTAATTTTGGACAAAGTATGTGAAAATTTTAAATGATAAGTTGTACAACAATGCTATGTAACGTGCACAAGTGTTTGAATGGCACAAACAATTAAATTAAGGTTAACAGGAGGGAAAGGATTGTAAATATCAGGGTTGACTTGTAACTTCAAAAAATAATGAAAATGTGTAGAAAATTAATGAAATACTACAGAAAAATCGTTGTAGGCATGATGAACATAGACAAATTTTGCATGATCAGTTAAATATGACAAGAGCATGTGTAAAAATGGTTCCNGTTGTAGGCATGATGAACATAGACAAATTTTGCATGATCAGTTAAATATGACAAGAGCATGTGTAAAAATGGTTCCTGAAAACTTTGCACAGGAACAAAATTCTCATGTAGGAAACAAAAAACNATGACAAGAGCATGTGTAAAAATGGTTCCTGAAAACTTTGCACAGGAACAAAATTCTCATGTAGGAAACAAAAAACATTGGGAAACACTTGTTCTGATACAGAGTAATTCACAGAACAACTGAATTTACTGAAAAAAATGTATGCATAATGAAGCATGGATTTTTCAGTACAGTACTGAAATAAAGTGACAATCACTGCACTGGAAGACATTCCCCCCTTCCCTTGTCACATAGAATGAATAAAAAAAGAATGACCAAGTCAAAACTGAAGGCAGTGTTGATTGTTAATTTCAACATCAAGGATCTGACCATGGTTTGAATGAGTACCTACCTAACTGTGGGTCAAACAATGTGTCAGAAATATTACATTCAGTTCCTGATTAAGCTAAGAGAATGATAGAGAAAGAAAAGACCAGGCCTACATCTATCTTTGATAGGTCAACAACTATGAATTCTGCATCAGGACAGTGCACTCGCTCACAGCACCCTCTCTGTGATGCAGTTTTCAGCAGACAAAGTCATCCTTATATTTGAGCGTCTTCTATATTTTCCAGCAGTGGTATCACGTGACTTGTACCTGTTCCTGAAAGTTAAAAAATGTATTGAAAGGAAGACTCATTAAGTCTGATGAAGAGGTGAAAAGAAAAAATAGCACTAGTATAGGCAGTATATAGTATGTTTTGGGCCACTGTAGAACAAGACCGACCTAAGTGCCATTTGATTAACCGGTGTAGAGGGTATGGGGAGGGAGGCATCAAAATGGCAGCATCCTTTAACCTGGGGAACAGGTCTCCCACCTCTAAGGAGCTGTGCTGTGATGTGATTGGGCAGTACGTGTAGGGGTATCTTTTTAGTTGCAGTTGTGCATAAGCAACATTTCTGGGACGTTGAAATATTTTGGGAGTAGGATGATGGGCGACGGGTAGGGGAGGGGTGAGGTGTATAGTCGGTTGGTCCTTGGTTCGATTCCCGCCCAGATTAATTAATGCATAATTGCATTTGCACATGTACTGTGTGCTATTCCTTTGTTCAAATCCCATCAAGGTTAATTAAAGCATAATTAAATTTGCACATTAACTGGCGTAGTCCTTGGTTCAAATCCCGTTGATGGAAATTAATGCGTAATTACTTTTGAGCAAGTACTCTACGTGGGTGAAAATAAATTTTAGGTAAATTCTTAAAAGTTTTGATGGGAGATATGCGTTGACATTTCTTTGACAGCTATATCATTAGAGATGAAACCAGAAACATGTAAAACAGTAGTAAGACAATTAAAATACATGAGTGACTTACTCAGAATTCAAATTCATAAAAACTCGTAAAATGAAGGTAGTATGCAATTAACTGCATCGCTGAGGTAGGATTCAGAGTATCAACTTCAGATGTAATCAGTGTAATGTTTTGAATGAAGGGGTTCACTAACCTGAAATATTTACACTGCCATCATTTTGAAAATAAGTGTCTTAGCTACTAAAAACACATAAGTTTACGTGGCCTCCTATAACGCCACTTGTGTGAAAAATTGGTGGAAATCAGTTAATTGGTCTTCAGATATGGCATAACATTTTTTTTTTTAACTGAGATATCTTATAAAAACTACCTAAAAGAGGTTCTGTGTAGAATGTTTATAATAGATACTATCAGCATAAAAAGTTTAATTGATTTAGGTTAAATTGTTGAATAGATATGCCAGACATATCTAAATATTCATATGGCTGCCATTTCGAAAATTTATGTCTGGCCCTATTTTAATCATATAACTTTATTTGGCCTTTAGTTGTGCAACATTTTGTGGAAATTAATTGAATTGTCCCAAAAATATAGCTAAATGTTCCATTTACTGACGTGACACTATTTTACAAATAATCTGGCAAAAGAGGATCTCTGCATGCATAAATTATGCTTCTAATTAATACTGTGACGAGTGACGTCTTTTGGGAATAGGAGCATCGCTGTCCCACTTTGCGGGCGCCTTCCAGGCGACACGTGGCACGAGGCAGGTGGTGGATTGCAGTACATGTGTCGCTGAGGCGTCGTTCATCCCCCTTCACCCACCCAGCCCCCTAGGCCTCTAGCCTGCCCGGGAGATCTGTGGAGCACAGGGGTTTCTCGAGATATCAGCAAATAATCAACTGTATTTCGCCTAAAGTCAAAAATATACGCACCACGGAAGGAATAGCTGACGAGCTGGATATTGGTGCCGAGAACACCCCCCCTTCCCCCCTTATCTAACCAGAGGACAAGGTGGAAACGCCCCAAAGAAGTAGCTGACGAGAGTAAACTAGGGGCGAGGTACNAGACAATATATTCGTCCTTCAAAATGAAACAGTAAAAGGCTTCATTATTACAATACCCTCAACCTCCGAGCACATTATAGTCTGTGCCTGGGGGCATTAACAACGACACTATAAGCCACACTGTCTTCCACAGTGGCGGTATANGCAGAGAGTTAGGTCAGGGGTTCGGACCCCTGGCCACGTCAGTAGAACATCACCACAGTGAGACGACAGCAACAGTGGGCCTTTGCCAAAGGCCGCCCATCGCCGGAGCTCACCCACCACAGCAGACATCATTCCAGCAAGAGTTAAGTATTCAGTACGCCGTAAAGAGAAGCCACCCTCCATCACAAAGTCGTTAGCAGTCAATCCGAGTAACCAAATTATCACAGTACCACGCCTCGCAAGTGCTGATGTATTTTATTTGTGTTACATTCGAGACAATATATTCGTCCTTCAAAATGAAACAGTAAAAGGCTTCATTATTACAATACCCTCAACCTCCAAGCACATTATAGTCTGTGCCTGGGGGCATTAACAACGACACTATAAGCCACACTGTCTTCCACAGTGGCGGTATAGCGTCAAGTTAAATGGCTCCCAACTGTGGGGCGTAAATACATAAACTGTTTGCGTACAAAATTTGGTTAAATTTTGTTGAAATGTTTCATTGATATAAAAAATTAATCTTGCTTATTTATATAAACCCCATTAAAACATTCATACCTCACATAACACATGTTAATTTACATACCCTACTGTGGCTATACTTTGTAAAAGTTTGTATGAATCTGTTGATTGGTCCTCAAGATTTGGCATAAATCCTCCGTTGTTCATGTGACAATCTTCATAAATGGAGGGATAAAGTTTATGTATTATCACATTTTATGATTGTCATAGATACAATATACAAAATTAAATGTAAATCTGTTACATAGTTTCATATAAATAGGCACTAAGCAAAAATGTTTGTCTAGGTACCATTTTGAAAATAAGTAACTTAACACACTTAAAACACATCAGTTAATATGTCCTACCACAGTACAAATGCTTCGCCAAATTTGAAAGAAATCGGTTGATTGTTTCCCAAGATACAGCATAAAAATTTTATGATTTCATGTGGAGCTATATTACAAAATGGCATAGAAATGAGGTTTTGCATAGACAATTTTGATGGATATAATTGATACTGTCAGCATTCAAAGTTAAGTTGATGTTTTGTAGATAAAAAATTCTGAGCTAAAATTTTATATTGCCGCCATTTTGAAAATATGTATGTCTGACCCTCTCAAAGTTATCAGTTTACATGGCCTGCCATATTGCTACTTATTTGCCAGATTTGGTAGAAATCTGTTGTTTTTTTGGAGATATAGCATAATTTTAATGTCATGTGGTACTATTTTACAAAGTGGCCGAAAGGATATTTTGTGTGGACATATTTGAGGATTTTAATATATACAACCAGCATTCAAAGTTTCATTGGAATTAATTACATGGTTTCGACAATATAACATACAAAACTAAATAAGCTATATGACTGCCATTTTGAAAATAAATGTCTGAAACACCTGAAATATATCATTTAATATCACCTGTCACAGTACTACTTGTTTGCAATATTTGGTACAAATTGGTCAATTGTTTCTCTAGATATGACATACAAATTTTATTTATTTGTATTGCACTATCTTACAAAATGGAGGATAAAAGAGGCTCTGTGTAGACACATTTGTTGATTGTTATATATACTCCCAGCATACAAAGTTAAGTTGGAATTGGTTACATGGTTTCAAAGACATAACATACTATGCTAAAATAGCTATATGACCGCCATTTTGAAAATAAGTAATTAATTAAGTTTAATTTCTTACATTTTCCTGCTCTGTCATACTATTACATTTGTGCCAAATTGGTTTAGTAGTTTTAAAGATATAACATAAAAGCTTGATTTTTTCGTGAAGTGCTATTTTTCAAAATGGCCGACCTATAACAATATTTGCTTTTGAATTCAATTCTTTGAACTTGTGCTGTCAGCATACAAAATTTGGTTTAAATCGGTTGAATGGTTTCTGAAATATATCATCCTAAATTTTAAAATGGCCGCCATTTTGAAAGTAAGTTCTTGACGTGGTCAAAAACTATAAAAGTCCTTACTTAGTATTATTATATGCGTACCGAGTTTGGTGAAATTTGGTTCACACGTTCAAAAATTTGAAAGGGCGGTCTACACACATGTGCAGACACACACACACACACATACATACACACAGCCAGGAAAGTTATTTCATAAGCCTTTCTTTCCTTCGGGAAGTAGGCTAAAAATATACATGTGGGTGGATACAAGTGCAATTGCATGCATTGGGCTAGTCCTTGGTTCAAATCTGTTGAGGTTAATTAAACCATAATTACATTTGCGCACACACTGGTTTAGTCCTTGGTTCGAATTCCGTCAAGGCTAAGTAAATCATAATGTATTACATTTGAGAGAGTACTTGCAATTACACATCCTACCTTTACTGTTGTTAGTAGCATACTGAGACCCTGCCCCTCGAATGACTGTTGTGTTATATAAATGTTTCAGTAAAAATCTGTTTTCATCTTTTTTATAAAATAATAGGCCTACTAATTTATGTAAATGTTAATAATTTGGTCTATGTTCTGTGTGTCTGTATGAAAGCCATCCACAACGTTAACACATAGCTGCACATTCCTGCATCTTGTCCTGTATCACTTTATCATCTTCCTTGTTCCCTCCATCTTCCCCTCCCAGTGAAACACTACTACATATAACAAACTAGTGGAGGAATGGCAAAGAAATGGAAGAACTATAAAAGCCTGCTGTTGCACATTATGGTGTATGGTGTACTTTTCATGGAGTAAAGGCCGTGAAGTTTCCTCAACAATTTTTTTTTTTTTGCAATAAATGCATTAATTGTAGAACAGTGGCCACACTGAAAAAGGTTCTTCCAGCGAACTGTGAAATTCATGAGCTGAAAAACATGTTTATATAATAATTTGTATCATCTACAAACACGTGGAGTAAACACGTCATGACAATGATATTCTATTTCTCGCTTCCCTCCCTCACAATATGGTACCACCTACTGTCTCTTCCCTCCCCTCTGCAACCACTTTCATGTTTCGCTGCTGTCCTGTTCCGGGTGGAATTCCATTCGTAAGGGATAGAGGGGAGGAAAATATTGGTTGATGTCAGACTACAGGCTGAATGTAACAAGCAAAATGGAAATTGAGACAGCAAAACCAAGCCGTCTTCATCACACTGTTTATTTTTTAGACTTCCCCCTCCAACTGAATACAGTAGATGGATGCAGCCGGCCAGCAGCGAATGACGGTTAACATGCACTGAATGGCAGGTACAGGTTATGCTTGGTATTAAATTGAAATGAGGCATTGGCATTTAAAACAAATATTTTTGAATATCCTATAAAGATTTCTTTCACTTTCAAACAGAATGGACCTGCACTGAACTCATTAACTGGCAACCATTCCTGGAACTTTTTACGTCTACCACAACTCTCTACAACTCCCCTCCCTCTCTTTCCCCTTGTAAAGAGTTGCATAAACGAGATCACGAAATGTGGAATGCAGTTCACAAGGCCAGTTTATAATATTGTCCTTTTACACAAATAAATCAGATGCTATTAAGGTTATTGTGCTTAGGTCTATAAAGTATAAACTTTTTATAGAAAGGAAATACGGGCACTGCTAAGCTGCAAACAGATTAATCTGCCCCCAAAAAATAGAGAGTTTACTTATTAAATTTCTGTACCTTGACTAATGCACATTATATCTTCATGATGTTAGTAATCTTATAAATAACTGAAATGCTAACAGTATGCAGTTATATACGGACATGGGAACTGCGGGTATTTTCAAAGGAGGTTAAAGGTTTGTTTTAATATTTTTTACACTAAACCACGTTTTTCTTACATGTCCCATTACTTGATAGCGACACCCTGCATGTGAGTACACTCCCCACCTTCCTTCTCTCCACTGGGACAGGGCTGCCAAATGAAGCAGCCCAACAGTTGATCAGAGCCTCAACTTGCTGCATTCACCTAGCACCGGCTCGAGACAGGCACAATCCTGAACCACAAACAGAATGCAGGTCCTCATGAGAGGGGGTAAGTGACACTGGGGTATCGCAGTACAAAAGTGACAGTTATTGTCCTGGTCAAGTACCTTATTATCTTACACTATAATTCAGTTATCGTAGCATGCTTTATATAAGTTTTCAAAGTGATTTGTGCACAATTGGTTAGCTGTCGTGTTTTGCAATGTTCTCCATTTTACGTACCTACTTATTTGCATGGCTGTGCGTGTTTATCAATGGCTGGTTGGAAGCTACTAAGTTGGCGTTCTACACCTCTTGTTCTGCGACATTTGTTAGGGCTGATGTGTAGTCAGACCACCTGCCTCCCACCAAGTGAACTGGGTTAGATTCCTAGTGGGTTCACCTGGGGAAACATGGCAGAGGTTGCTGTTGGATGGCTGACTTTCTCAGGGTACTGCCATTTCCCCTGCCACTGCACCATCTTCACTTCATTCTTACCTCAATGGCTTTCTAGACCTCCTTACTACTACACAATACAACACTACTAAATGCAGATAATCTAAAATCTGTCGTTTCATGTTTTGTTAATTTCAACATTTTATTTATCATGTTGCTTGAATGCTAATATACTAATGTATCAACTTTGAAATACAAAATTTTTTCATATTTTCATTAAAAATGGAAATAAAAAACAGAAGGTAACAAATGAGAATCACTGTCTCTTAAAATATTGTATACAGATCAATCTGTTGAACCAAAAATGTGAATTTTGTCCTGAGTGATTATTCAAGACAGTGTGTTTGTACAAACTTTTTAAGGTGCTTGTTGAAAAATGACTAAGCTGTACATATTGATAGCTTATAACAAAAGGAATTACTACTAGAAGCAAAAGCTGCATTGACAATTTCAGTCACCTTTTCTTAGATTNTTTGTTGACCGTCATATTTTCTTACATTGTGCATTTACATTTTATTCAACATCTTTCGTCATTATTGTAGTAGATAGTTTTGTATTGTTAACAGTTTGTTCATTGAGTTGTTTGTTTCAGGGTGTTTCTACTTTGCACAAAAAAGAATTTATGCAATTATTAGCTTATCTACTAAGAATTATTCACCCAGTTAGATTCGAAGAACTGTCAAAGATGAATATTAGTGTCACGAAAACCGAGGAGCATCGTTATCGTGCAAAAGTTTGTGCGCTGTTTTCTGAAATTTCTGAGGTAACTATGGCATTATGTAGATTGTAATATTACTTCTAAATACTTGTCATTATTTTATTTTTTCCCCCACTAGGGGCCACAGTGGCTGAGGGGTTAGCCTGCTCGCCTCTTACCAGGGCGAACCAGGTTCAATCCTTCACCAGGTCACTCCAGATTTTCCCAAGTGGGAATCGTGCCGGACGATGCAGCTGCTCGGCGGGTTTTTTCTGGGAGCTCCCGTTCCCCCGCCCCTTCATTCCAGTGCCGCTCCATATTCACCTCGCTCCACCCTCATTGGCTCTCAGGACTTCGATGTTAAGAGCTGCCCAAATCTTTCACTCTTCACTCACTTTTTCCCTCAATGCTTTTAAATAATTTTTTTACTCAGAAATTAATGTACGATTGCTTTATCAAAGCTATTTAGAACAAGAAGAAAAAGCAGGACACATTTTGTGGAACATTGCAGTGGAAGTGTTGGTGAACAGTAATAAAATCACTGAAATATTAAAGCTATAAAATATCTTAGAGATAAAAGATAAAATAGAAATAAATAAACCGAAATTCTGGAGTATAGTAAGTGTAAGAATAAGAAATGTAACACTTAGTAGTGAGCCAGACATATTTGGACCTAGTTCATATTGAATCAGTTATACAAAATGTTTCATATCAGAAAATGCTTCTCAAAACTATGTAGCATAGGGTGCAATAAGAGATGTTCACAATAGTCTCTCCCAGAGCATATTACACAGTGAAAAGATCAACTGACTTCCTTTTATAAACATCCATTTTTTAAGTAATGACCATTTTAAATAAGATAACAGATTGTGCTTCTAATTACTTTGTTCACCAGCATAAAATGTTCATTTATGATGATTTACTAAATTAATATAAATTTTCTGACACATTTAGCAGTAGTTTGAATTTATTTTGCTGCAGTGTGTGGCTTACTGACGCCCATTGTCTCTTTCTTTGGTATTTTAATTGTTGATAAGACTATGTTTGTTATAAACAGATATGTAACAGTATGAAAGTTATAAAGTTAAAAAAAAATTTCTAAGTTTTTTGAGTAAAATTGGTGGCTGGCTAGCTCAGATGAAAATGATTAGCTATCAACACTGCTATTGTGGAATCTGGATCTCGGAATTTTTCCTACATATATTTATATATCTGGCAAGACTGTAGTGGAAGCTAGCCTGGCTTTCTTCATTGAAGCAGTAAAATTCCCAATAATGTTTTGAGTGGACACATGGGTGAATGCTTTGACGCCCTACCTAATGGGTACTTCTAGTGCTGGCCAGCGTCAGTGCTTCCCCNTCTCCCTTCACGACTGTGAAGCAGACGTCGTCAACTTGACTGGGTTTCTATTAGGGATGGAGCTAGCAAGTTTTGGAACCTCTATCATGGTGCGTTGAACATGAGGATGTGCCCTGGTGAGTGCAGTCCTAGTTGGTACTCATGACGAGGTGTAATTAGTTACCAAGTACAGGTGTCTGACCACCTTATCTGCGGCTGAAGGCTGGCTGGAACTACTGGCTTCTTCGGTGGTGTGGGAGGCAGTGGTGAAATGGCACGAGACACGTGGCAAAGCAAGCTTCAGTTTCCTCTGGTAGATCTGGTGGTGGTTCCTCCCTTGCTGAGTTGCTTTTTCTCTTGTCCTTGTGTAGACTTGGCTGGCATCTGTTCACCACTCGCCAGGCTTCCAACCAGGGCTAGCCCCTGTTTAGTTGCTTGATCTCGCCCTGCCCTGTGGTGGGGCATAAGGGGTAATAGTATAGAGAGGTGGACGGTGGGTGCTCCGTAAGGGCAGGCAAGGCCTGACAGGAAGTATGGGCAGAAAGGCCTAACTACTGGTCTCCAGCAATTATTTTTAATTGTCCTGTGCAAAAATGTTTGATATTTCTGCAATTGGTGGCTTTGTGAAAGAGATATTTGCTGAATGCCCATGCCATGTTTTGCACATTATATATTTCTGTTTTTTATAATGTTTGCAATAGCGTGCAAAATGCAGCTAACTACGTTATTGGCTCTGCTGGTTTGTGTAACACAGCTCTCTCTTTATTTTCATAATTCCTTTCTTCTTGTAGGTGCTGGTTATGCATATTAATCATGTCAGAAATTACAATGAAACTCTCGGAAGGTACCTTGTATAAATGATAGTAGTTTTTAGGTACTTTGGTCCTCTTCTGTACCACGCTACACTCAATAGTCTTGAATGCTGGCTGGGGAGTTGGAGTATCGTCATTTGTAACATTTCAGATCAGTCTCTGAAAGGCTCGTGGTTGCCAGGAAAGTGATTATTTGCAAAACATTATAATTTTTGTAAGCTTCAGTAAAAGGTGTGGTTGTACTATTTGTATGCTTTTACTAATTGTATCCTGTGTATTTTAGCTATTTTACAAGTGCCACACATAATTTTTCAAGCCAGAAAATCTTATTTTCATAACAAATGTAGGTATGCCCTATGATGTACCTATTGGTAGTGAAATTACTAAAAGAAGACTAATTTTATGCCATACTTACTTGAGCATCATAGTTATGTGTATTACATTACTCTTACAGTTTGTAACGTTCTGGCCTTGTTACCTGGCCGAATGTTTACGTTGCCACGACTTGCTCAGAGGTAGAAACACGAGACTCAGTACAAGGTGATGCCGATTAATTAAAAAAAAAAGAAGTTCCACAGTATTTTGTTATATATATTTATTTAACTATTGAAGATTCACAGTTCACTGACGAATTGCCGGNAAAGAAGTTCCACAGTATTTTGTTATATATATTTATTTAACTATTGAAGATTCACAGTTCACTGACGAATTGCCGGATTGCAGAGTACGAACCTCTCACAGATAAATATAAATGTTCAGAATGGAGCCACAGTAGTTTACTTAATTATGTTCTTAAAAAAACTGACCCGAAGAAACTTAAAATGTGGCTACCTCCCACACCGGCAGAGAATTAAAATAATAAAGTTTAGTGACCAATGTGGGGGTTTAGCGTCGCGCCCGATGCGACCTAAGCGAGCATTGTACCGCTGCCCTGAAGGGCGACTGACTTGAAGTGACTTCTAACGGCCCTCGCCACCGACTCCTTCCGACGACTGACGAAACTGATGGAAGGGCGACAGACAGACGCGTCTTTTGTTCTGCCTCTCGCCCCCCCTCTCCGGAGATAAGCGCCTGGCCACGCACGCTCTCAACACCTTATCAAACTGCTCCGCATAAAACTGCGTTGTAGGAACTAAAACTTGTCGATGTTGCCTGAAAATAGCAGACGTCCGCCCGATAACCTACAATAGCACACGTCTGCTCGATAAACAAACACGGGAAACGAGCCACCACGGCTTTAAACTTCAAACCCGATAAAAATATTACGAAGCTTGTTAAAGCTTTAAACACACGAAATAATTTTACACCCGAGTCCCGAAAAATTAAGAATATTGCATCATTACAAGTTCCTTTAATTAAATAGTTTGCTGCAAGAGTGTAAGTTCATAAAATTATTTTTATTAGCTTTGTTTAGTGTTTCAATTGAATAAAACTTAAGATAAATGTATTTTTATTGCACTGGAATAGGTCAGGGTAGAAATGTGATAGACAGAGAAAACTAGGGAAAGTCAGGGAATTTAGTGTTGTGTTTTGTGTAGCCTCCTTGCATGTATAAAATACTTGACATTTCAATTGAAATCTAGATACTGTGTATATGGTATGCAACAAATGATAATCTGAGCAATATTGTCCAGAGAGTACCCAAAAGTGGTAACAGATGGCAGTAGAGTTAGCATTTGTATTTATGATAACTAATACTTACTGCAATTAAACAATGATATGTTAAGAAACTTACCCCCAAGTGATGCCTTGATATTGAGGGTGTTAAGTTACCATACTTAATCAAAAAGTTTAATAGTTGTTGTTGCTAGTAATGATAGTGAAGTGGTTTATGATTCTGATAAGGAACAGTAATATTCACCAGAAGTCAAAAAAGGAAAATGCCACTAGAAAGTAATAAGGAAGTACATTCTAAATTGTAATTTCCTGTGGCATAAAACATGCACCACAGATAACATTATTTAGATGAGTCTGTCACTATTTTTTTTCGGGACTCGGGTGTAAAATTCTTTTGTGTGTATGAAGCTTTGGAAAGCTTCTTAATATTTTTATCGGGTTCAAGTTTAAAGCCGTGGTGGCTCGTTTCCCGTGATAGTTTATCCGGCAGACATGTGCGTTTGTAGGTTATCGGGAGGATGTTTGCCGTTTTACGTTTTATCAGGAGTCCGGGTTGTGTTTCGTTTTGAACTGTGGTTTTTTGGGGAAACGTCAGCATTAATTAGATTAGTTCGTTTCTGTGGGTCAGGCAACGTTGACAAGTTTTAGTTCCTTCGGCGCAGTTTTAATGCGTCAACAAATTTTATACGAAACGAGAGGTTAGGTTTATCTGGATCAGGCAACGTCGACAAGTTTTAGTTCCTCCAGCGCAGTTTCAGGCAACGTCAACAAGTTTTTGTTGTACGAGAGGTTCGTTTCTGTTGACAACGCAGTATCGATAACGTGTTGAGAGCGGGACACGTGCAGTTTTAGATGACGCTGCTGGCAGATGCCAGGCGCTTATCTCAGGAGAGGGGGGTGATAGGCAGCACAAAAAGGGCATCTGTCTGTCGCCCTAGGAGGAGTCTTTTTGAAGTCAGTCGTCAGGGAGAGTTACTTCACGTCGCCCGTGAGGGCAGGTCAGGGCAGTCGAGAAGTATCATGCAATGCTAGCCTAGGCCGCGTTCGGGCAGGACTAGAACCCCCACATCGGCAACTAGACTTTAATATATCATTTCTCAGCCGGTGTGGGAGGTAGCCGCATTTTAAGTTTCTTCGGGTCAGTTTTTTAAGAACATCATTAAGTAAACGACTGTGGCACTGTTATCTGCAATAGTACATTTAATGGTAAAGGTTCGTACTCTGCATACTGGACATTCGTAGGTGAACTGTGTCATTCAAAAGATAAATAAAGTATATATCAAACTAATATGGAACTTTTTTCTTAAGTAACTAGTGTTCAATTAACTGAGTCTCGTGTTTCTACCCTGAGCAAGCCGTGGCAACATAAACAGTCGACAGTAACAAGTGCGGGAACGTTAACAACATGGCGCCCACTTGCGAGGCTGCATTATTTTAAATAACGTGTTAATGAGCCGCGGCACGCACCATTACAACACATTTTTAAAAGTAGTACTTTTTTATATTTATTTATCCTTGAAATACTTTTAGGTAATAAATGTTGCAGTCTGGCTATAAGTCTCATGTAAAAATTAATTATTTTGTTAGAGCAACAAATTAATGAATTTGTTGAAGTAGATGTCATGGTTTACACAAAATCTTTCTGAAGTTTGGTATCAAAAGAGTACACTGCCTGTCTTTAAAATTGCAATGCCAAGGACCCCACATTGGGAGACTGCATACAGCAGGATAGAACAATGATGTAATTATTTGTTCAGCCGAGTGGTGCGGTACATGTGCCAATAGTGATGCCGACAAATGGTACATAAGTAGAGGTCGGAGACCTGCTGTGAGGTAGCGCCATCGTGTTTCCCTGCAGCTCACGTGCACAGACGAGCATGCTGCATCAAAGAATGCTAGAAACATGCAAACAGATTTCCGCTATTTACAGCGGAAGAATCGTGACCTATCTGGATTGTGGATTATCCTACTGCAAAATTGGTTCTTGTGGGAAGTAGATATGGGATCAGTGGGTCGAGGAGGGATGGGCTGAGCAGCTTGCAGGAAGCCAGTTTGCACAAAGAGCATGAGGACACACATCTGGTGCGCATTGTGATAACAGGCCGTACGGCCACATCAAACACCGTTGCTCAAGAGTTCAGGCATGTTTGCAGCATCAGGGCATTTTGTCCAGGCACCCCTTACTAGGACTGCCACTGACTGCTCTCCGGGTGCCTGCGGCTGCAATGCTATGTCGAGCGTTGGTATGAAGGGCAGATTTATCAAGTATTTTATATTGATTAATGAAAATTAAACTACAGATTGTAGCCCAATTAATATAGTTATATATTAACTATTAACTTTAAATTAAATTTTAATGTAATTATGTAAGCAGTAGGCAATAAAATTCACCTCATTATACAACCACCAAATACTAAAAAAATGTTAAGTCTAAAAAGAAAAATCCTTAATAATCAAATAATAAACTAAACAAACTCTATAACTAACAGCTAAACCAGTAGAAAAATAATAAATAAAATAAGCAAAAACATTAACATAACCATATTTTAATACAGTGAAACCACTGTTTTTTACTCTTTTCACAGAACCAGAAGAAATTGTTGCAAAATGCAGGAAACTTTGTGCTGTGAAAACAGTAAATGGGATTAAATAACATAGGTGTAAAATGCAAGAAAGTGTATCATCACATCAACATGGGGTGTAAAAATGGGCTTCTGCAGTATATGGTTCCTATTCAGTTATATAAATTTTTAAAATGAAATTTTGTATGCAAGTATAGTAGTCAGATGTACTTCAGTGCTGATAAGAAAGTGTAAGTATGTCTAATTGGGCAGTGTCATCCCGCATGGTATTGTGTACCTTGCATGCACATTGCTAGGAGTGGTGATACCTATCCATTTCATTACAACCACCAGAACCAGCAGGTGCACACTACACTAGAGACAAGGAGAGCATGTGTGGGGTGTGCACCAGCAGCAGTACTCACAAAGGCAGTGTGTTGTGTCAGTTAGAATTTGTTTATCTGCAGCACTTTCATAACTCTCCACCATGCCACGAGAATACGTGGCAGCATGCAAGTGTACAAAAGGTTTGTTTGATTACTGGCTTCTGAGAGACTCCGTACCTAGTAAAACTATGATTACAAGGTATGCTGATAACAACACAATGGTGATGCAGGGCAGTATGAAATAACCAAGATCTTTCGGCAACCACCTGTATGATTTTGATGCTAACTGGTCTGTTCTGAAGAGGGAAAGGAACTGCCGAGAGTTGCCTTCACCACAACACTGGAGTATCCAGTGGGCCACTCTTGACCCTCGGTATGCCCTGTGCTGATGAATCGGAGGTTACTTACGCTACTCGCAGATATGTGCCTAGTACATTTCCAGTGGTTGTACGCTCTGCAACAAAATGCACCTGACACCGGATTGATTCGTGAGGAGTTGACCTGACACAGGTGCTTGGTGGAGTGGCACAGGCTGAGGAAGGCCTTGTAAGGGCCTTCATGGATGAACGTCGGCAAGAAGCAGTGCATTTTGTTGTGCGCTCAGCACGTGTCTCGTGACTAGGCCACCCTGGCATCGTGTGCTTGGAATAGCCTGCCGCCGGCTGTTGCAGACAGCAGGAGCACAGGCCGAGGCATCTGAGGAAAGCAGTAGCGAGATAGGGTGCTTATTAGAGTACAAGGAGTGAATCTGTGCTTCAGCATGTGTGCCATCTTAGACTCTAAACCTCAGGGGATTAGGAGGAGCAGATCATTGCAATGATGTGTACCACCTCAGACTCCCTGGGCATGACACAGGCTAGCCGGGGAAAGACTAGATAGGGACATACAAATGTTCGAATCTAGAAGGGCAGCAGAACTTGACTGTCTTCCTACAGTGGCATGCCCCAAAAGAGGAGACTGCTCAGCAAAAACAGTCATCGTAAATGCTGAGACTGTAGTGTCATCTTCCAGGCGACCGTCCGTAGCAGCCAGCTAGCGGCTGCCCTCAATATGATGCCCAGCCACTTGACAATAGCGCATCAGAACCTGACTTATTTTCATCAACTTTCACTATTGCGCCCATGTCGCAGATATCCACTCATCTGACTGAGCTGGTAGTAGTTACGCTAGCCTGCCAATAGGCACGCCATCTTGCCCAGCACAGCCGTCAGCAGATCCACCACTGGGCACAAGCCAGATCCCCTCTTACAGGAGGGTGGGAGAGTGTATTATGCAAGAAAGGCTTATTGATATTCATGCTAGGAGTATGCGGCACATAGGCAACAGGTGCATCAGTGGAACCTGAAGTGAACCTTAGCTGCGCCCTCTCCCTCCTCATATTCTCTTAGAACATGCCCATTGTCCAAGGTGTAATGCATACTTCGCAAAGAAGGTTTTGGGGAAGATATAAAAGGTTAAATGTTAAGTGGTAATGGGTCAAGTATACAGACTGTATATATGGGTAGTATTTAAGAAAGGTTAGAAATATCCTTGCAGGCTTTTTGTAAAAACAAAATATACTGTAAATAAAAACTGAATTCTATGCCGCTTATCATACACTGCTAGACAACAAAAATAGCGCATGACAAAGAAACCATGTGAAACTATGAAACAATGTAAATAGTTGATGTGCACATGATCCCATGTTGGTGCATTTGCATTTGGCTGCACGCCCGGCAGCGTCACTGCAAGTACTGACTGGAGGTCGTAGACACTCGCGTGTATCTAAAGCTACATTAACGTGAGAATCAACAGACGATAACAAGCAAGCATGCAGTGTGAAGAAGGTCAGGATGATGCCAAAGATGTCACTTTGGGAAATTGACAGACTTTGGAAAGAAAGGACTCGTAATTGGGCTGAAAACCTCATAGTGGTCGTATTGCTATATAGCCAACCATGTCGATCATTCTGACCGTGCTGTGGGAAGCAGTACATACATGAAGGACCAGCTCAGGACAGATGAGGTCAACTACCAGTTGAGAGGATCAACAGATTGTGTGCCAGGTGCAGAGGGATCCCATGGCAACCCGGTCAATGATACTGGCCAGCGTTGAGACTCCTGTGTGCCCACAAACAATTTCCAGACACCTTGTGGAGGCAAGTCTGCAATCCAGTGCTAGTTACCTGTACTGCCATTAACTCTGCAACAACAACGGTTCTGTTTGCAGTGCTGCCAGGCCAGAGCAATGTGGAACACCACAAACTGGCTATGTGCGCCACATTATTATCATGCCTGGATTTGGAGGGCCCCTGGAATGCCACAATCCTAATCTCTTATTGAGGAGGGACACTTCCCCCATGACAGGCATCATGGTCTTGGCAGTCGTAGCCAACGATAGTCTCTCATCATGTTACCTGGAATATCGATGGCCCAGCAGTACGTGGATGAGATCTTATGCCCCCATCTACTCCCATTTCTATTCAGGATTCCAGGTGTGATATTCCAGCAGAATAATGCCACACTGCACTTGGCATGGGTCGCCAAGGATAGCCTCGGTTACGTCCAAACTCTACTATTGCATGCCCACTCCCGTGACACGTGTCCGGTCGAGCAGGTGGGGGACCAGTTTAAACTCCAGCTGCCGCCGTGTCACAGTACCCAGGATTTGGAACACACCATCCAACAATTGTGGGCCAGTATACATCAGGACAACATGTGGCTTCTGCTGGACTCCATTCCAGGCCATGTTACAGCTTGTATCGCGGTGCGACGGGCTGCAACACTGTATTAAAGATGACCAGATGGAGTATTACAGATCCATGTGTAATTCTTGAGGGAAGACTACGTAACATTTATTTGGAAAAATAAATTTGTGCTTACAGGAATTGTCTCTGAAGGTGTAGGTGGGGCATGGATGATTTGCCTCTCTGGTTAACTGGGCAGACATATTGAAAATAGGGTCGGAGGACGAAGTACAGGCCTTTGAAAGGCCTATGCTAATAATTTTGATTGTCTTATCGGGAGTGATGAACACTCACTGGAACATTAGATATAAGTCACCTTCGAAAGGCTTATACTAATTTCAATTTCTTGTTTTGGGAGTAGCGAACACTCTCCAGCACTCAGAATAATCATCATAAGGGAGAAGTAGTAACAAACGGGCAGTGACGCTCTTAGTGTATGTTCATACGGGCACATAATAAAAAACAGCGACTACTTTTTATTAATTTAATGCATCAATTTATTCTATGATCTTTTACAACTCCCTGAGCTAGCCAGCGCCTAAATTACTGATGGAGTTTGGTGAGTGCCACAAGTATGGTGTCGGTAGGTCACAGTTTGTCAGACAGTGTAATTCACTCTCAAGCTCCTCAATTGTGTATAGCTCTCAATTTAATTACGTATACTGGCAGTACAAACCCATCTGTGGTTTGTTTGATGTATATTTCAGGTATGAAATCTTATTTATCATATAGATCACTTAGTATCAAAAATATAAAACCATACATGTAATTTTGTGTGTAGAAATTTCTTCTTTTCTTCAAAATTGGTTTTTATATATTTATTATTAGATCTTTACCCAAAACATTTATTGCTAATGATTCTCCTATTGTTAGATTAATTGTGAACATTTTTTTTTGTGTAAACAAAAACAGTGAATTAAGATTTAAAAGAAATAATTGACAACTGAAATTACCTTTATCAACTATTTAATGTTGGGATCTGAAAATATCTGTGCTGGAAATTCCAGGTTGGTAGTTATTTAATCAATGTGTTTTATTAACATGTGGTTATTAGTGCAAAAAACATAAGTCAAACTGCTACCATAACTTTTTGCAGTAGCTATATTGAAGTGTGTGAAACAAATGCTGTACAGATTGCGGAACTGAAGTTCTTGAGTAGCTTATTGAAGTTAATTGTGCACTGTTTCAGCTGCACCCTGAGGCTCCTTCGTTACCTAAAGTTCTGCCGTCACATTTGATTCATCCCATAGGAGACAACATGACATGTTTGTTGTGGAAGTTATCTATGATCGCACTGCTTGTTTGTCTTCAGAAGAATCATGGTATGGGAAGAATTTATTAATTTTAGTGTAAACAACATTCTACGTAAACTTTTTCTTTTTGTTGTCCTGCTGAAAACCTCATAGTTGTTGACGTTTGCTTCCATCCATTCAGCATCCTTTTGCCAGTTTTATTATTGTTTTGTCATGTAAGTAATTTGACATAGTTCCATAACAACAGTGTTCATGAATTCAATGGATGTGGATAGTTATTGCATGGTATAAAGAAATGCTATACAAAATTAAGAAAAACATAATTACGCTCATCAATGGATGCATGTCTATTTTGTTTTTGAATTTTAGTTCTTATGTCATACTATGTTACAGTATTGACTGGCATAAGAATTTCAAGTTGGTTAATATCTCTGTAATATGTTTGCAAAGGAATACGTAATACATTTTTACTGTACACTTTCTCTACGCATGTATTCACTATAATTGTGGTAGTAATACTGATAGAATAGTAAATTTAATACAACATTTGTACTGAGATATTTTAACTTGAAAGGTGATAGTACTTGGTATTCCATAAACTTTTAATTTATTTTTGATGTGTGGGAACTAAATTTACATTTGTTTGGAGTTTTATACTTTTGCATGTCAATAATCTGTGAGCATTGAATTTGCTTTTTAAACCATTTATCCTTTATATATATATATATATATATATAATTTGTACTGCATCCTTTTTAGTTTTCATGTTTTCTGCATTGAACTGGAGTTAACTTGTGTTTGTCATGTGTTGTTATGTGATATTATAAGACCAAAAATTGGATGTTTGCATCACTTCACAAGATGTCATAAAATTTAATTCAATTGTATTTAATTGTAGAATATCACAAAGAAACCTAACAATTGATACATTCAAGGATTAAGAGCTCCCATAACAATTTACCTGTAAACTAACATTCATAGTTTTCAAAATGTGGTGTAGTTAAAAATTTAAATAAAAAAATTGTATGACTAAGAAAACACTGATATCAAATACAGTAAGAGTCTGCTACCCAGTTGTCAGTCTAACAATTGCATTTAAGCTGACAAGTACAGGGGGTGAGTTATCATAAATTAAAGAGTTAAGGGGGAGGAAGAAAATATATGGAGGTATGAAAACAGATTTTTTTTGTGGATCTAATTATGTCCCAAACACAGGTTTGTGTGTGGAAATATTGAGCTAAGTAAGTTACTTCACAAGTTTCTTATGTAAATCATGTGAAATGAGGGTGGATCATGGATCAGTAAGGTTCCCATGGTGGATTGGTAAGTGGTTTTCCTTTTGGAGTAGTTCCTTGCATGCTATGGGGATTTATGGTTTTGCATGTTTACACTCTTTTTGTCATGCAGCAAGTTCCAACATGACGACCAAGGTCCTCAATGTAAGCTTTCTAATGTTGGCACAACGTTTAGCAAATTAATTTAAACTTCATAAAAAAATATTAAATAAGTAAACAAATACTTTGCAACTTCATTATATATTTTCTTAGTTGCCGAGTTGTACAGATGGTCAAGTATTCTGTCTCTAGCCTTTTTTTTTTTATGGTAACAATGATTCAAAATAACATCAGCATTAATAACAATAATATATGTGACGTTGAAAAGGTATAAATTTTATATTTATGTTATAGAGGTACACCTTGTGGTTATTCATTATACACTTTACATAGCCACTCAATTTTGCTATTTTTTTTGTTTACATCTTTGTGGAATTATACACACACAGGGTTTATAAATAATTCTTTAAAACTGCTGCGAAAGAGTTCTTTGTGGTCAGGATAACCCAAATATCAAGAAAATTACAACATGCAGGCTTTCTGTTAAGATAGGTTCTGCCGCGAGCCAGATCCACTGCCGTCGGGTAGGAGGAACAACATTTACATGTCAATTTTGTCGAGACAGAGTCTGCTCGGAAAGTCAGCCAGTACACCATGGCTGGAAAGTCGGACCACGAGTTGGACCGCACTAAACATAAAATATAACCAACACGTTATAACTTCCCCACAAAAAAAATACACAAAAACATAGGTGGGAAAATAAAAATTCAGATTAAACTTGCCATCAGAGGTACTGGAAGGTTCGCTACCACATTTTTTTAATTAATAAACAGCAGTGCTAAAGAAAAGCAGGTCAACTAAATGACGAGAATGTCGAGAAGGGAAGAAGGTCATGTGAGCACCATAGAGTAATGCACAGGAAATTATAAATCCACAGAGGAGTGGTCGACAGAAGAACCGCTATAGCCAGACATGCTATATAACAACCTGCGCAGACTCCAGTGTCATCACATCATTCCTGGCTGAGTGGAGGGGGTCAGTGTATCTCGAGGGACGGGCTGGAAGACATTGGGCGCGTGGGTGTTACGTTTACACGATAATACTTTGTGTACAGCTGTGACTACACAGCGTAGCTTAATTGTTGCATAGTGCTGTAATTATTGTACAACTCATTTGAAGTGATAACTGTACAGTGCAGCAGGTATAATTTATACGCATTACACCAAATGTAGGCCAAGAATGTAATAACTCATTTTTATGTTTTTTTTTGTGTGTGTGTGTGTACGCATGCNCATTACACCAAATGTAGGCCAAGAATGTAATAACTCATTTTTATGTTTTTTTTTGTGTGTGTGTGTGTACGCATGCACATAAGTTAACTGTAAGATACTAAACAAATAATTTTCTACAGTATGGCTTCTACTTCAAGTAAATCGTTGTGTACATCCGGTCGACCCTGCAGAGGTCAAGCTTGAGGAATTNCTACAGTATGGCTTCTACTTCAAGTAAATCGTTGTGTACATCCGGTCGACCCTGCAGAGGTCAAGCTTGAGGAATTGTTTATAATGTCGCAATGCACTTGAAGAAAGAGAAAGAAAAGCACAAACTAAAATACAATGTTTTTGAATAGAGTATTGCGACAGAGGTCTCGAAATCTCTAGTAAAAGTAATTTTGGCAGAGGGCAAAGAAATGTAAAGGACGTTTGCAGTTCTCTACTCCCAAAAAGAAATCTTCGGAGCGCAAAAAAAAATTCATAGAATTTGACGACTTTACCATAGGTGCACAAGTTTTACACAATATGGAAAACTCTATCAACGCTCAAAAAAGCTGGTAGGGCCTTGAGAGATGACTGCGTTGTAGATTGTAGTAGGGAAACATTACAAAAAGTGCTCAATGAAATCTGCTTCAGATGGAAAAAATGCTAATCGCGGTGAAAGCTACTTATAGAGAAACCGCAAATAGCAGAATGGCACCATAGGTTTATCAGCCAAATAAGAGAATGCAGGAATTTGGGTCGAAAAATAATATACACTGATGAGACACATCACCGTGTCTGCTTGCCGGCAGTCTGAAACGGAAATCGGAGCGATAGAACCTATCGGTAAAGGAAGAAGATTAATTATAGTAGACGCCAGTGGCGAGAGTGGCTTTGTGGGCAATGCACTGTTAATTTTTACGTGAAAACAAGACGGACGATTACCACGACAATACGAACTATGAGAACTTTTCTTAAGTGGGTCTGCTGCAAACTACTTCCTAATTACACCCCAAACTGTTTTTTTTTGTTTTACATAACGCCAGTTACCACAATGTGCAAGACAACAACAAACCCACAGTGTCAGCACTGAAGATACACGACTGGCTACGACGGAACAATATTCCTTTCACAGAATAACTGACAAAGATACAACTTTTATTGTTGGCTAAAACAGTATCATACAGCTATCTACAGAATTGAAAATATTTTCAAAAACGCTGGACATGCCGTCTTACGTCTGCCACCGTATCACCCAGACCTCAATCCCATCAAACTCGTTTGGGGGACATAANCATTAAGAGGAAAATACTGGAAGTTTTATCTACGTCACAGGACATGGTTAAAACATGTGAAAAATATTTAGCTGACTATTCTCAGGAAAAGTGGAAAAAGTGCTGTGAGCATGTAATTAAGACAGAAAATTTCTATTTCAAGAATGATGCTGCAATAAATGCACAATTTGACAGCATAATTATTGATCTCCAGAAAGCTAGTGATTCGACTAGTGGATCTGATCGTAGCGAATCTGGCGATAGTTCCCATACATCTGATTCAAATTAGGTGAGTGGTATTTCATTTACATTTACAAAATATCCTTACAAACTTGTAAATATGTGTAAATTTTACAGCATATGAGTAACTTTGTAAATTGGCTTTAAATGTGCATATCTCAGCGGGTTTTTATTTTGATCATTTCTGCTGCCGCGCAAACGTGGACGCCAGCTTATCTGGCCTGCTGCATGCTTTTCCCTCCCTCCAAACACCTCAGGAGGGGAAGATGTGCAAAGTCAAACGAGAGGGAGTTGTCCTGCTTTACTCGTGTTCACAGTTACAAGTAGGTTGACCAGTAATGTTTGACATTTATCCAATGTTTTTCTCAAATTATTTTTTCATGATTTTTTGTGGAGATCTAACAGTAGATAATAATTACGTTATGAAAATAAATAGATCATTCATTATACTACAAGAGGTCGACAATCAAGGGTAAATTTGTACAACACGACACAATATGTGTGCTGAAACTCAACACACATGTACAAAAAGATCACATAAATAAGCACATTATACTTTAAGAACTTACAAGTTATGACAAAATAATTGTTTAATAACTTTTTAAATACAAATTTCAAGTTTGAGTTGAGCATGAAATTAATAGTTTTCCAGCAGAAAATTAAAGACTACAAGTCTTTGCCAAACAACAGCAAACTTTATCCGAACAAGGGCAAAATTTAAAAAAATCATAATAAAAACGCGGGTGCCACAGAATGGCACAGCCAGCGATGTTGTTGTCACTTTGTTCTGATGTGCGCAATGTCTGCTGCTGGAGTAACAACTGCAGCCTGGAGTAACAACTGCAGCCTGGAGTAACAACTGCAGCAGACAAGTACTGCACAAAAATGTAAATGTTATGAGGATACAGTAATGCTTCCGAATTAGTCAATTATGTCTAGTAATGCAACTAATGGAGATATTCTTCCTCCTTTACATTTTAAGTACGATGGTGATGTAAATTGGCAACCATTAACATTTGAAAATATGATGGTAAAATTATGGTCTGTCTCATGTAAGGTTTCCNGCTGGAGTAACAACTGCAGCTGGAGTAACAACTGCAGCCTGGAGTAACAACTGCAGCAGACAAGTACTGCACAAAAATGTAAATGTTATGAGGATACAGTAATGCTTCCGAATTAGTCAATTATGTCTAGTAATGCAACTAATGGAGATATTCTTCCTCCTTTACATTTTAAGTACGACGGTGATGTAAATTGGCAACCATTAACATTTGAAAATATGATGGTAAAATTATGGTCTGTCTCATGTAAGGTTTCCNCGGTGATGTAAATTGGCAACCATTAACATTTGAAAATATGATGGTAAAATTATGGTCTGTCTCATGTAAGGTTTCCACTTTTTGACAGCCAGTGTTTGGTAACTAGCCTTAAGCAGAACTAACAATGTCCTATTCACAAAATCCTGCATCATCTGATGCATGAACAATTGAAACTGAATTTAATGGTGCCGCAGTAGTTATATTACTAACCTCCCACGTAAGTGAATCAGGTTCGATTCCCAGCAGGGTTGCTCCTGGATTTTTGCACTAGGGAATCATGTCGGATGATGCCCCTGGTCGGCAGGTTTTCTCGAGGATCTCCTGTATTGTCCATCCTGTCATTCTGGCGCTGCTCCATACTCTGTTTGCTTTACTCTCATTGGCTCTCAAGACCTCGATGTTAAGAGCCACCCAAATCTCTTCACCCACACTCAGGCAGTGAATTTAACGTTTGCTATTCTGATTTCCCTGCATTTGGACAATGGACGCCAGTCAAATATACGGGCAGGAAAGAGTTTTTAGACAAATTATGTACACACACACCTTAGAAAAGTTTCACACCACCGGGATTTCTGAGTTACTACGTTGCTCACTGCTCAAGAGAATGTATAGGATGGAAATGCACTCTGTCTGTAGAGAATACCACACCAGACTTGACGAATGTCTTTTTGTAATGTGCCTACTCTCCCAGCAAAGCTCATTCACGTGCAGCCAATTACATATGGGGCTAAACTTGTTTTGATGTGTGAATTTTATATTGTCATCACAAAACATTTGTTATTAGTGTAAAAAACTAAACTTAATGCTAAAANGTTTTGATGTGTGAATTTTATATTGTCATCACAAAACATTTGTTATTAGTGTAAAAAACTAAACTTAATGCTAAAAAATTAATGTGTAAGTGTTTCAAATGAAATGCAACTTAAACTGTGATAATTAAAGGGTGGCTTTGCAGGAAGAGGACATTGTCTACTGAGAAGTGTTGTGCTTCTTCATGAGAATACCAGACCTTGCATTACACGGGCAACACAGGAAATTTTGCAGTTCATTCGCTGGAACATTGTAAGAGTATTATCCTGAATGTTCCGGACTTGGCTCATATTTCTTTAGACCACTCGAGACACTTCTTTGTGGAAGGCAATTTCAGGACATTGTCCAATATTGGTTGGAACATAAAGATTGTGCTTTGTACAGAGAGGGGATCTTCTAGTTTGTACCATCATGGAATCTGTGTATATATCGCATAGTGGATAATGTATAAAAAGTACATAGGAATAATGGTGCCACTTGGATTTGTGTGGTATTTGTGCATACTTTAGACAAGCTTAAAAGGGAACCTTATGGATCCACCCTTCTTGTTCATATTTTCCTCAGTTTTCTTTTCTTTTTAATTCCTCGTTAGTCATTTTTCATTCTATTATGTTATAAATAGAGACTTGCAAAATTCACGTTTTTTTGTGAGTACATACTAAACTACAAGAAACTATATGCTCGTTTCACGTGTGCCATTGGCAGACAGCTTGTGTAGCACGTCCCAAGGACACTTCCAGCCAATAGTAAAACCTCAACGTTTGAGCAACCAATCTCCAGTAAAGCAGCCACGCAAGTGAATGACGATGTATAGTTGACAGTCACTGACGATAACATGAGTTATGTTCAAATTGATAGAGGACATTGCAGTCTAACNATGACGATGTATAGTTGACAGTCACTGACGATAACATGAGTTATGTTCAAATTGATAGAGGACATTGCAGTCTAACATGTTACCAAATGATAGCTTGAATTTTGTACGTCTCTAGTTATAAAGTTAATTTTGGCAATAAAATCCAAGTAGGTTTTCAAATTATTCATTGCAAATGCTGTGTGATGATGGTGATTGAAACTTCAAATTATTACAAAGTGTCTGGGAAATTACCTTCTGAATAATAATTTTTATTTTTCACTTGCTTGTTTGTGCTTTTATTAAGTGCTTGCACAATGGAGTAAAAGTTCACATAAATTCTATGTCAACAAAATTTGTTAATGTTATTGACTGTTAGCAAAAATTTGGAACCATTTTGCACAGTCAGCATTGTGCAGTGGATTATCTATGAACCGAAAATGTATGTACCAAAAACCTGTATCTGATAAAAAAAATTTTAACGGTCGCGGCAAAATTACAATATAAATAATGTTAAAATTATCTGCCTTTATTGTTGTTGAATATCACATCAATCAAAAAATGACGAGAGGGGAGGTGGTTACCTAGCAACCAGCCACGGTGTCCTCCCTGCCCTCTCTGCTCTCTCTCTCTCCCTCTCTCCCTCCTCTCTTTTGGCCACACTCTTGCTTCCTCCCCATACACATCTGGCAAGAGGTGAATCAGTTGCCTAGCAACTAGTGTTGCATCATCGCATCGTCTCCTCTCTCTCTCTTTCTTTCTCTCTCTCTCTCTCTCTCTCCCTCCCTCTCTCTCTTTCTTTCTCTCTCTCTCTCCCTCTCTCTCTTTCTTTCTCTCTCTCTCCCTCTCTCTCTC
>NQII01001935.1:6504-39803 GCA_002778355.1 Clitarchus hookeri | reverse complement strand
GGGCACAGCTGGGAACTTTGAATAAAGGCCGGAACTTTTGGTGATAAATATTCTCTACTCTTTTCAGCATTTAAAAAGTATGGCGTGACTGTCATGTGATGGCTGCAATTATGCGATAAACCATGATACACCATATTTCCTCCTTAAAAATGTATTTATCCTTGTGAAAAATGGTACTTTGTGAATTTACAGGAGTTTATCTGAATGTTTTTAATGTATTATTTTCAGTATTATGACTTTATTAAAATTTCCCATTTTTGTTGTGTTTACTAAACTTGCTGATAAAATACAACTCTCTTTATACTCAGCATGAAGATTAATAATATTAAAAGTTGTATTTTATTGACATGTCAGTTCCTCTCCTCATCTATTGAAATCGTGAATGTATGGAAATTTTTTGAGTCTGTTAAAAAATGGTAGAAAGAGAATCCAGTGTAGTTGAAAATACTGCCTTAGCCACTTAGCCAAACCACTCAGTTTGCCTAAAGCTGCCACATTCAGTTACAAAAATATACCTTTATCTTTTTCATATTTGTACATTGCAACATTATTTGTAATCTGGTGTTGACTTTTCATCACCTCTCCATAGTTTCATCTTTATTTAGTTAAATTATATACTACTTTATATGCATACCCTTACATTGTCTACGTACATATTCATAAGTTTTCTTTATCCTGTGATAACCTGGTCTTAGTGTATTCAGGACATGCTTGGTCTGTAGTTATTGATCAGTGAAATGTAACAAATGTGTAAAGTGAATCTTTCTTAATTTATATTTACAGGAATAAACGTTGAAAAACATCCATCTGGAGATAATATTCCAAAAAGTGCTGGTAATCATTTTGCACGGCTCGCAGCTGAAAATGAGGAAGCTGTTACAAACTGTGAACAAGAAAAAGAAGCCTTAGCTAAAATATTTTTGGACGAAAACAGGTAGGCCGTGCTGGAGTTGTATAGTGTGCATTTATAATATGTCTTAACTTTTACAGAAAACTGAAAAAGAATATGCCATTATTGTTATACACCACAAAAAGTTCCAATAATTTTTACTATAAAAAGTAAAGTGAATTTGTATAAAAACCTGCAGCTTGTATTCTTCCCAGCTCATATATTTTTCCACGATGAAGTAGACAAAATACAATTACAATTTATTGCCTATAACTCTGGCACCTTACTAATAAGCCTATGACTCTTCTCAACCAAACATAAAGATATTGGAACTCTATATTTCTTAATAGAAATATAATCAGGAATCGGTTTATCAATAAGTTTATTAATTCTTATTGAAACAGGAAGACCAGAATCAAAACCTGGGTGACGTAATTAAAAATTTATGTTTTGAACATAAATCTGCATGTTGTTCCCACCTTCAGATAGTGTTGACTGTGATGTGAGGATGTTAGCACTAAGTGGAGTTATCTACTCTACTCTAGGTGCTCACCTGTTCTTCTGGCCAGCTGTCAGGATGGCAGAGGTGAGAGATGAAGTGGGAATGGAGCAGCAGCTGAATGAGGGTGGAGGGGGAAACAGGAATACCGTGAGAAAACTTGGACTCTGCAGCATTTTTACTACACTTCTCATGTCAGAATACCAATCTGAAAATTTCTTGCCAGTCTGGGCAAAAGATTAAACCAGGAACTTCAACAATGAGAGGCAAGCTTCTTATCCACTTAGTACTACTGAGTATCATGGCATATTGGTAAACCTTTGGACTCGTGTTCAAGAAGATGTGTGTTCAAAGCCAGGTCCAGTCATTCTGATTTTAGTTTTCCATGGTTTCCTGTAATCACTCCAGGCAAATGCTGAAATGGTTCCGTGGTACAGGCCATGACCGATTCCTTTCTCGTTACAGGTCTACTATGTATCCCAATAATATACAGGATGAGTATAAAAGAATACCCCAACTCTGAAGGTCTATAATATCAAAACCAAAAAACCAATCAAATGAACCGTGAAACTGTGAAGGTTGTTTACCGTACATTCATAAATGTGCAATGTGACCACCGTGAGCAGCCCGAACGACATCTACGCGATAATCAAACTCGTTACACTCTCTCTTCAGCATGTCAGGTGTTATGGTTTGGATGCCATCCATAATTCTTGGTTTGAGGTCTTCGATGTTAGCCGGCAATGGTGGACGAAACACTTGATCCTTTATGTACCCCCATAGAAAAAATTGACGAAACCAACGTACGATACTCCACCTATTGGGAAGACGATGTCCGTATTTGCGACGAAATTCTTGTTGAACAGTTGTAACCGATTCACAATTAGCAAACTGAATAACACAGAACGCCTTCTGTTGTTCCGTCGCCATCGTGATGCGGACTAACACACAACACACGCGCTCATAGTGCGACGACAGACGCTCCCAGTGTCATCTCGGCACATAAAAGAAACATCAGACCGTCCCCTTCACATTGACGTGTTGAATGCGAGCTCGCTCCCCCCTCACCACCTCAAACCGTAACACCGCACATGCTGACAAGAGCGTGGAACGAGTTTGATTGTTGTGCTCATGGTGGTCACATTGCACATTTATGAATGTATAGTAAACAACCTTCACAGTTTCACGGTTAATTTGATTGGTCAATCAAGGTTGTAGGTTGTTTGGTTTTGATATTATAGACCTTCAAAGTTGGGGTATTCTTTTATACTCACTCTGTACATATATGCATTAAAAATTTATTATAGTTTCCAGCATACAAAATGTGTTAATATTTTATTTTGGTGTAATTATATATTATTTTATTTGCAGGTTGAAAAAAAATTAAACCCTTTGTACATAAGAAATTAATAATACAATGTTGATTCTTATCCGCTTTTTCCTAAATTTATCCAGTCCCCCATGAAAATCTAAGAATATGTTGTGGGAATCACATTTGACATGTCATTAATTATTGTCTGTAAATTACATTTTTCACTTTGGCGGAGTAATTATTCATCAGTTTGTGACTGGTGCGTATTATCATTCTTTGCCTGAAGCTGGTTGGTATCTTCAAAAATAGTTTACATTCAGGACATTACTACTGATAGCATGTCGTTGGCAGCTTCTGTAGCCCCTTCCCTGAACAATTTTACGTTCTTGCTGTAAGGTTATTAATTTTACTGCTGCTATGCAACGTAGGCTAATTGCAGATTTTGTAACAAGTATGTCAAACCTTTGGGTGCACGTAAGTAGACAAAAAAGATATTAGAGCACGGTTCATTTTCAGACTTTGTCAGAGCACATCTGTAATTACAATAAAAACTGTTTTAAATGTGTGGTGTACACATTTAAGATAGTTGCAGAAAAGACAGTACAGTTAACTCTTGATTCTAAGACCCTGGAATAGCGACCCTCTCGAAATAACTCTTTTTTTGGTAAGCTTCATAATATTTTTATCGGGATTTAAAATTAAAGCAGTGGTGGTTCATTTTTACCGTGATAGTTTGTTTATCGGGCGGACGTTTGCTGTTTTACGTTTATCNAAATTAAAGCAGTGGTGGTTCATTTTTACCGTGATAGTTTGTTTATCGGGCGGACGTTTGCTGTTTTACGTTTATCAGGAGTCCGGTTGTCGTTTCGTTTTGAACGTCGTAGTTTTCAGTTTTTGTTAAGCGTCAGCATTANTTTATCAGGAGTCCGGTTGTCGTTTCGTTTTGAACGTCGTAGTTTTCAGTTTTTGTTAAGCGTCAGCATTATTTAGGAACTTTCAGACTGCGTCAACAGTTTTAGTTTGTACGACGCAGTATCGATAACGTGTGGAGAGCGTGCGTGGCTCATCAGGCCCTTATCTGTGGAGAGGGCGGTGATAGGCAGCACAAGTACACGTGTGCCCGTCGCCCTTCAGTGCAGTTGGAAGTCTGTCTCCACTCAAGTTAGTCGTCTAGGTCGCGTCGGGTGTGACGCTAACCCCTACATCGGCAAACTTGAACTTAGGAGATTATTTCTCTGCCGGTGTGGGAGGTCGCCGCATTTCTAATTTCTTCAGGCCAGTTTGTAAGAAACGTAATAATTAGTAAACGACTGTGACTCTATTCTGCACATGTCTATTTATCTGTGAATGGTTCGTACTCTGCATATATGAACTTTGTATGTGAACTGTGTCACGTAAATAGTAAATAAAAGTATGGAATAAAATACACCGGAACTTTGCTTTATTTCATAATTAATTGGCGTCCATTGTACAGAGTCTCGTGTTCCTCTGTCTTGAGCTAGTCGAGTGCAAGTTGGCAACTTATAGCCGGCTGTAACTGTCGCGGCCAACGTTACAACTTGTTATAAAATTATATACAATCTTTTGTAAAAAAAATTTATCACCATGAACGAGGGGTCACCTCTGGATTTTCGCATGTGGGAATCGTGCCAAATTATGCCGCTGGTCGGCAGGTTTCCCCAGTGAAACCTCATTCCCCCTAAGCATGTTCGTATGTGAATTTATTAAATGTGGNGCCGCTGGTCGGCAGGTTTCCCCAGTGAAACCTCATTCCCCCTAAGCATGTTCGTATGTGAATTTATTAAATGTGGAGTGTCAGACTCTGCCATATTTAAAGCTGATGTCACAGAATGCCTAGTGGAATTTTCCAGCATGGCGAAAGCAGCTTTTCTTCTGTCATTATGCGATCACACATATCTTCCTGTGTTATTGTTTTATTCCAAAGTCTTCTGCATATTAAAATAAATTTGTGTATTTAATTAAATGTCTGGTTTTTCCACAAGGAACAATTAAAAATTGACTTTGCAGTAGTTAAAAGTTATGTGGTGCTTAAAGATTAAATTTCTTTGGTTTGAAGGGGTGTTATTCACTTTGAAAAATGTCTCGCTGTTGATTAAAATAAATGTTTAATCTTTGGAGAAAAAAAATGTGGTTTTTCCACCAGAGAGAGACAAAAAACTCGACTTCACACAAAAAAAAAGCATACTTTTTACCACATTTTTTGCATATTGAGAGGTCATTCAGTGTGTCTCAATTTTACATACCCANGCCGCTGGTCGGCAGGTTTCCCCAGTGAAACCTCATTCCCCCTAAGCATGTTCGTATGTGAATTTATTAAATGTGGGGTGTCAGACTCTGCCATATTTAAAGCTGATGTCACAGAATGCCTAGTGGAATTTTCCAGCCTGGTGAAAGCAGCTTTTCTTCTGTCATTATGCGATCACACACATCGTTCTGTGTTATTGTTTTATTCCAAAGTCTTCTGCATATTAAAATAAATTTGTGTATTTAATTAAATGTCTGGTTTTTCCACAAGGAACAATTAAAAATTGACTTTGCAGTAGTTAAAAGTTATGTGGTGCTTAAAGATTAAATTTTTTTGGTTTGAAGGGGTGTTATTCACCTTGAAAAATGTCTCGCTGTTGATTAAAATAAATGTTTAATCTTTGGAGAAAAAAAAATGTGGTTTTTCCACCAGAGAGAGACAAAAAACTCGACTTCACACAAAAAAAAGCATACTTTTTACCACATTTTTTGCATATTGAGAGGTCATTCAGTGTGTCTCAATTTTACATACCCATGCCCAGCCTATTCCCCCCCCCTCCACCACTCTCTCCCTCCCCTCCACTCCATCTCAAATCAACCATTTACCTCCAGAAACCATGACAATTCATAAAATCAAGGCTCTACTGTAAATTGTTTTTATTTTCTCTACGTTGCTAGTTGTTTTATGATTCTGTATTCCAGGCACAAATTTGCCAGAATAAAAATTAATTGTAATCTCTGTGCAGCATTCACATATGCACTTTTGTTTAGGCGCCATTGTGATTGTCCCTAACAAGAAACTGTTTTGGCACACATTGCAGCATGATGTGTTTACACTGGCTTGTGCGTATGACAATTTGAAAGGGGGTTGGGAGGGGGACACACCCTAGATAGAAGTGGGCTACATGTTATATCTCCGCNGTATGACAATTTGAAAGGGGGTTGGGAGGGGGACACACCCTTATAGAAGTGGGCTACTTGCCATATCTCCACCAGGCGGTCACTTTGTGTTAACAAAGATGGCTTTTATTGCATTCCTCGCAAATTTTTCTTGTGAGGAAAAAAAATATGTATACGCACACTACACACATGGTAAAATAAAACCACAATATTTTCGTGAACATCTTTGGTCTGCTAAAAGGAAAATGTGTTTTATTCATTACATTTACAAAAAAAAAAGTTTTGCCTGTTCCAGTTATTTTAAGCTTGGAATATGTTAATAAAATAATACTTGCAAGATTCTGTATTTTATTTTATTGAAAAAGTATGCTAATTTACAATATGGGGGTGCCCTAAGGTATACACCAGTATTAATGGTATTGTTATACTGTGTGTGCTGGCATGGATTGTTATTATGCTGTTCACTTCTATTGTAAAAATATACCTTTTGGCATTAGGAGCTGGTTCTTTAGACTTTACTGTTAAAGTATTACCACTGTAAATGTTATATTCTAATTGCTGCAATCAAGTAAATGACGTTCATAAAAGTGGAGAGAATTTGGCTGCTCATAACATCGAGTCCTTGAGAGCCGGTGAGGGTGAAGTGATGTAAGTATGGAGCAGTGCCAAAATGCAAGGGTGGGGGAAACTGGAGATCCACAAGAAAACCTGCCGAGAATCGAACTCAGTTCACATAGCTTGTGAGTAGTCTAGCCACTACACCACAGAGGCCCCAACATTCATAAAAGAGGCACTAGATTTCACCATAGAGGTTTTGTAATGATATATGCAAATATGAGATTTACTCAGTCTACTGTGTCTCTTTCCAGTAAAGGTTGATTAAATACAGAGAGTTTGGCTTGAACATAGAATCTAACATTGCACTGTTCCATCAGCTGCAAATTGTAAACAGAAGTTGAATTCTCAAAGCAGTGATTCAACCTTCACACTTCACATCTTGCTCTGCGTGTCTATCTACTCTAAAAGCGCACACGTTTTTTTCTTCTAAAATTAGCTGGCAAATCTTATTTACCATGGGGGGTGGGGGTGGGCAGTTAAATCAGCAGTTTAACATTCCACCTTGTACAAAGATGCTTGCATTGTGATGATATCAAAAAGATTTTAGCTATGTTTTTCTTTTTATCAGGGATTTGCAGAAAACTATTGATAACATAAAGCAAGAAACAGAGGTCCTTGAAGGAATTCTTGAATGTAATGTTAGCGACCTGAATGTAGATGAAAACCTTAAAAGTCAGCTGGCTGATTTGAATGTTAAGCCTCTCTTTACAGGTATGTTGTTCAACATTGTTCGCAGTACTTGTATCTGTGTGTGTTTGGTACTTTTATTGTTATTCTTCTTTTTTATGATTATCAAAATTCTAGTTTATGTACTAAATGCAGTAAAACCCTCTTAATAAGTTTCCCACTTAAGAAATTTACTGCAAGTTCATTAATTTTACATCTTGTCTGTATACACATGTATAATTTTATACTTTCAATCATTTTTCCTAGTTAATAAGCATGATTTTTTATTCAATTCCTTCAGGAATGTTGTACCAGTGTTTTACTGTGTGTAAGTTACCCCCCTTCCCCTTAAATAATTGCAAAACTTAAGAACACAAGCATTTTAGACTTACAATNTTACTGTGTGTAAGTTACCCCCCTTCCCCTTAAATAATTGCAAAACTTAAGAACACAAGCATTTTAGACTTACAATTGTTTGCTTCCACATGAAAGAACTTCCAAGATTTCTCTACTACCTAGAAATCAGAAATGCCTTTTTTCTTTCCCTGGTATTGGTTTTGTTGCTCTGAGAATTGTGTGTTAACCTTCATGAAACATTTCATATTTGATTCCTTAAATACAGTAACTTGTGACATACAGAAAATTGAATCTTCTTACCTAGACTTTTTAACCACCATTGGGATACATATATTTTAAGGTAACCATTTTTAACGTCAAGCCATAAAATTGTTTCGACCACCTAGCTTCTTAATTTATCTAGCCAATTACAGCTAAGTATCTTTTACTCTCATGTAAAATACAATGCTTAGAATTTCATAACGTTGGTTTTCAAAATGTTGCTGTTGAATGTGTAGAGTTATAATTCAGGATTTCAAAGAATCAAAAAAGCACTAAACGTCAAATCTTTCTGTCTGCTGGAGAGACTAATATTTTATGCGTTAGACTTAGTTTTAAAAGCATCAGATTGGTCAAACGCTGTTTTACTTTTGTGGAGCTTGCTTAATGTCTCTTGCTATTAATATTCCTCGATACACAATATCATTTTAATTTTAGATATTGAAGCTAGCATGGATGAACGTTTTAAAGAAGTAGAGACAATTTTGAGCAAGCTGGAGTTGTGCCCTGGACTTGCAGAGAATTGTCGCACCTTGCTGGAGTATCGTGAATGCCAAAAAATTTCACCTGTGTACCTCTGCGGAGACCAACTGCGCCAGACTTTTCCGCATTTGAAAAGCTTTCAGGTAATTCATAGCAATGAAAGGTCGTACTTGTTTTGAAAGTTATTTTTTTCTTTTTTATGGTGTGTATTTTTATTGTTGCATGTGTAGTTGTGGTGATCAGTATGTTTGGGAAGCCAGGTCACTGTCCAATATTTTTCTCACAATAATAAATTGCTTATTTATCCATGGTTTGAATTGATGAGGAACAATGTGTTACTGTTTCACATACTTCAATTTTAGTATTTATCACAGGTCAGGAGGGGAGGTAAAATTAAAAACATTTGGTATGTTGTTTCCACAATTGGTGGAGTTAGTGTGCAAGAAATAGGAGTTCTGAGAGATAAATCTCTCCTTTCTAGCCAGTGTAAAGAACGCATGAAGTAGGAATGGCAGAAATAAAAACAGGAGGTGAAACGTGAACACACATAACAACATTGTCAGTACACTGCCCATGCGAGAATCCTTCTCCAAAGTATATCTGGTCAGTGTGTGTGATTGACATGTGTAAAATTGTTTACAAGCTATTATGTACACTACTTCACATTAGTATGTAAGCCGTGTTACATCTCTGTGGTTTAAGTTTATTGCTGTACGACATTAGTTTTTCCATTGTTATGTGACTTAGGGCTGTACTCGAGATCGTATGATTACAGTGGTTGAAATTTCAATTGAATGACAAGATAGGCATTGCTACATTCTGATTAATTGGTATACAGTAGCTCCCAAATGGTGCATTAAATACATGCATGTTACTCGGCTCCTCATCAAGAGGAATCTAAGACTGGAAACCATTTCTTGCCTGCCAAACTAGGTTTGATTTCTTAAACTGTTGGAATAGCACAATCTCGTGACATACGTATGCCTATTTAATGAAGTCTTGTGAGTCTAAACATAGCCTTAACCAACCATTATGCTCCTCTGCAGTTTCAAATATGTGTACTCTGTCCATTCTCCCTGCACTGCTTAGTTTGTTTTTTGCTCCAGACTGTCTAAGGCAGTGGTTCTCTGTTGTGTTTATACCTGTATAAGGTTGGCAACGTTGTTTTGTTATGATGAGCAAGGTTACTCATTTCCTGGCGGGAAGCTCGCGAGTATGTAAATAAGTAAGCTGCTCGTGTTCTCCCGATGGAGATCATGTATGTCATGAGTCCTAAACACTAAAGCATCTCGTGGAATTACAGAGGATGCTACACTGGCGACGAGAGATACGAGCTTTGTGCGTTGTACGGTATTGAATCATCAGATTGTGAATCAGCACTTTATAACCTACAACGGCATTGTTTAATTTGTTTGGGGAATTCGTTCCAGGGCGGGACGCCTGAAATACATACTTGGAATGGTTGCAGTATTGTTTCGCGGCAAACAAAGTGACAGACAAGGACGAGAAGAAAGCTATATTATTCACATCATGCGTGCCCAGCCGTACGACTTAGCGGGGTCGTGTCTGCCTAAAACAATGGGAGAGGTAGACGTGGCGGACATTCTAGCGGCCTTAACCAACCACTTTGAATTGGAACCGAGTGAAATTGTTGAGACATTCCAATTTCACAAGCGCAATCAGCATGAAGGTGAGTCGATTTCTAATTATGTGGCCGAGCTGCGACATCTGTCGGCACATTGCAATTTCAGTGACTTAAACAGAATGCTGTGGGATCGGTTAGTATGTGGAGTCCGTGACAAGACCTTGCAACACGCAATGTTGGCCAAAGAAAACTGTTTTTTCAGGCCGCATTGGACAGGGCCATGGCGGCAGAAGCTGCGAGTCACAATGTAAGTGATTTGTGAGGTGAAGTGAGCGAATTGGCAGAAGCCATAAACCAAGTTAGTGTCTCTGGGTGCCGCCTGACTCCTAGGGGAAAATCAAGCGAGGAAGGGTCACATTCCCAGCGTAAACATCAACAGGACCAGCAGCATTGCTGGCGCTGCAATGGATTGCACAGCCCAGAGAAATGCAAGCACTGCAATACTGTGTGCAGTTTCTGTTCCAAACAAGGGCATTTAGAATGAACATGCATCACCAAAATGAAGCACAATATCCGAGCTCAGGATTCACACATGGGGCCAAGGTAAGA
Organism: Clitarchus hookeri; assembly: GCA_002778355.1. Lineage (NCBI taxonomy): Eukaryota > Metazoa > Arthropoda > Insecta > Phasmatodea > Phasmatidae > Clitarchus > Clitarchus hookeri. Next base: position 29,362 of record NQII01001935.1, on the reverse strand, counting down.
CCAAAGTACCGGGGCTTTTCATGTACCGGACAGTCTGGACTCATCTGAAGAAGACACAACCTTGTACAGTCTTTACCGTCTACAGATCCATCCACTCAAATGCCAGCCACCCATAATAATGGCAGTTTGGCTGGATGGCAGGATACTATAGATGGAAGTGGACATAGGTGCCGGCTTGACAGTCATCAGCAGCGAAACGTTTGAGCGGCTATGGCCAAAGAGACTGCAACTCCAAGAAGCAAAGTTGTTGTTATATACATGGTCATAGGAGAAGTTAAAGACTGCTAGGGTCCCTCGAGGTGCAGGTGCAGACACACACGGCCGACGTCAGGTTACCGCAGGTCGCTGAAGGAACAGGGTCTAGTCTGTTGGAGTGCAACTGGTTGGAACCACTGGGAATATCAGTGGCTGGGGTTTTAGCAGTACAACCAGAAGTGGCAGTGAACATAAGGAAGCATCATTCCAAGGTATTTGCTAGTATAGAGTTGGAGAAGTATGTGGGGCCATCAGCGAGTGTAGAGATTGAGTCAGATGTAAAGCCAATCTTCAGGAAGTGTCATCCAGTGGTTTTTGCGCTACTGGTTGCCATCAGCAAAGAAATAGACAGATTGGTAGAGCAGGGTGTGTACGAACCTGTAACTTACTCAAATTGGGCCACTCTTCTTGTTGCAGTCCGTAAGGTTGATGGGTCGGAATGAATCTGTGGCGACTACAAATGTTCTGTTAACAGTGTGTGTAAAACCAAGATTTACCCATTGCCAACGACCAATGAGGCATTCTCCAATTTATTAGGAGGGAAGATTTTCACCAGATTAGATTTGGCAGATGCATACTTGCAGGTATTGGTGGATGAGTGCACTGCAGATGTACTCACGGTGAACACCATGAAAGGGTTGTTCAGAGTGAAACGCCATTCTGTATCAAGTGCACCACAGCAGTGTTCCAGAGGTTAATGGAAACCATGCTGTCCGGAATACAGGGAGTTGTGGTGCTACTGGATGATATTCTTATCACCGGATCCAATGAAGAACAACGCGGGCAGTGGCTACATCAGCAGTGTTGAAGAAGCAGGGTTGCGGTTGGAGTCAAAGTGTGTGTTTGCAGTGTCATCTGTAGATTCTTAGGTTATCGAGTAGACAGTACGGGAATACACCCAACACCAGCTCAAGTTAAAGCTGCTCACCATGTCCCAGCCCCCACTTGCAAAAAGGACCTACAAGCATTTTTAAGATTACTTAATTTCTATGACTGGTTTCTGCATGACAAGGCCAGTGTGGCAGAACCTTTGCATCGCTTGCTCGACAAAGGACGACAGTCAGAATGGACAAAGGTCCACGAAGATGCATTCTGTGCCGTAAACGGGCTTCTTCAGTCAGATGCTGTGTTGCTATATTATGATGCAACAAAACCAGTGAGATTGACTTGTGATGCCTCTGAGAGTATGGTCTGGGCACATTGCTTGCACACATGGAAGAGGATGGTAGCGAAAAAGCCATTGCCTTCGGTTCACGCACCTTACAGAAGCACGAAAATAAACTACTCACAACTAGACAAAGAGGCTTTGGCTGTCATGTTTGGTGTGACAAAGTTCAGGCAGTTTGTGACAGCACGACCTTCAATAATTATCACAGACCACCAACCGCTTTTGCGTTGGCTAGACCCCACTAAGCGAACCTCAGATATATACCCNCGCTTTTGCGTTGGCTAGACCCCACTAAGCGAACCTCAGATATATACCCAAGGTTACTGCGGTGGAGCCTATGGCTTCCCATGTTTAATTACAAGATTTTGTATCAACCAGGACCAAGGATAGGGTATGCAGATGTCCTTAGCGGGCTGCCACTAGAGGCTCCAGAGATGGAAATTCCAGCTGTATGAGATGTTTTAATGCTGGAAATGCTACCAGGCACCCCCCCTCCCCTCCCCCTCTACCCTAATTAAGGCCACAAGAATAACAAGATTGACAGAAGCAGATCCAGTGCTGCATGCGGTCAAACAAATCTCCAGCGTTGGGTGGCCAGGGAGTATAACAGTGATGGAAGAGCTCAGACCTTACTGGACTCGGTGAGCTGAATTGTCCCTCTACAAAGGCTATGTCCTCTGGGGAAGCAGGTAATTATACCAACAGCTCTGCTGAAGGACCTAGTGGAGATGCTGCACGCAGCTCACGATGGGGTAGTGAAATTGAAAGCAGTGACACAGAGTTACGTGTGATGGCCTAAGATGGACACAGGCATTAAGAACTTTGTAGGCCGATGCCGGCACTGCCAACATCTCCGAGCTAATCCACTAAAGCATGAGGGTATTTATTGGAAACAGGAAACAAAACTGTGGGCCAGGGTTCACGTTGACTTCTTCGGGCCGTTCCAAGGCAAGGTTTTCCTGATTGCCGTGGATACTTACTCGAAGTGGCCAGAGGTGAGAATAGTGCCGTCAACATCATCGGTTGCTGTTGTCCAAGAGCTGAGGGGTATGTTCAGTATCCAGGGAGGAGGTGTTGTGTTTGTACCTGTCTAAGGTCGGCAACGTTGTTGTTTTGTTATGATGAGCAAGGTTAGTCAGTTCCTAGTGGGAAGCTCAGCGAGTATGTAAACAAGTAAGCTGCTCGTGTTCTCCCGATGGAGATCATGCATGTCGTGAGTCGTAAACACTAGAGCATCTCGTGAATTACAGAGGATGCTACATTCTCATCTTTTATAAGACAGCAGCCCCGTAAATTCTTTTTATATAAGGCGAAGGTCCAGCCACACTAAATGTATTCGCAAAAAACTTTTAAATTTTTTTTGTTAGTACTGTTAATGCTTCTCTCACAGCCTTGGCACATCCCAGACTGATTTTCCAGTAGACAAAACAGATTTTGCATTGCAAAGTGTGTTTCAAATATTGGTGGTGTGGAATTCCCCAGGAGAAGATCAGGACTGGATAAACACTTCACCGACATCCGAACCCCTACACACGATGTAGAATAGCCGTGGACCGTACAGAGGTGGGAGAGTATGTTCACTGGGTATCCCTATCCTATCTGTGTCAGGATCCCGTGTTACTCCCACCTGCCCTCCGATTCCCACCCGGTGGGGGATTGCAGTGGCATGTTGGATTGTTGGGAGCAGTGAAAGACACTCAAAATTGACTTGGGTGTTACCTAGTGCTGGTTTCCCAGTACCGTGCTTGACCAATGTGGCCAGAGAGCTCTCTGGCCCAACTGGGACAGGCAGAGCAGCCACAGTACTAAGCGTAAAGTTATGATGGTGGGCCCTTCCTTCTCCCTTCCCCTCTTGGACACAATTACATGCTGCAGGAGATGTCTTGTTCCCATTACCTGAGTGCTTATACTGTTGTACGTTCTCTTCGCAGACTGGATGGTTCTGGGGTATGAGTAGGATTCTGCGTTTCAGCATCATGACAAAAGATTCGTGGAGTAGGTTAGCAGGGGGGTAATATCGATAACAAGGCGAAACTCAGAACGAAATGGTGCAGGGTTTATTCACAACACAAAACTTCCTGGGAATCTCAACCTGTCAGGTGCCAAATTCCCCAAACATAATAAGCTGTGCTACGGGACTGTCCCGAGTAAAGAATGGCTTTAGCCAAAACTCTGTATTTATCCTAACAGACAGTTGGGGTTAACTAGTGCTGCTATGTGTAGCTTCTGTTCTGATGATAGGCAGGTGAAGACTAGAGATATACTGACATTTTGTGGGTCAACATCTGAGCAGCAGACATTGCTTGGTCAGGGGAGCATGGAGTTGAAACTGTGTCCATCCCTACCCATGCTTCGTGGAAGTTGCGTGAACTCTATGCTTATGAGAGGGGGTGGTAGTGGGTGGCCAAGCGACACCTGGTTGTACCACGTACTGGATGCCATGCGGGCGGTATCAATGCCTGGTTAGGAGCAATCCAAACCTACTGATTCTCTTTCAACATTGTAGTGGCAGTTGGAGGGGTCTAGATGGGGTGTGGCAGCGGTGTTGTGGTATAAAATTATACCCCAGTAGTAGCTTCGTGAAACATGAATTTTGGTACCACTTAGGCCATATTTTGTTCCCTGCATTGGTACGGCTGGCTGCAAACCTGTTAATTGTTGTTCCATTACTATGTGCATTAATGGCTGTGCTGGGGAACGGAGCAACTGTGATGTGTGTTGTTGAAAATATAGATAAGACTATACAACATGGAAACAGACTTAACACACCTAACCTTACTTCGCATACTTTAATATTAACCTACGTTGCAGTGTATAGCGTAGCTTACACGTACTGGAAACAATGCCATTATATCTTCTATATACACACACCTACGCTATTTAAAGGCACTTTTAGCTTTTTAATATAACTTGCTGCATGTTCCTGCCAACCTTTCACACCAACGTGACATCAGTAGGCAAAGCACTTGTGCTTGAGACCACGTGTAGTTGATGCTTGAGATTGGCTGTAAGTAGACTGGTGTGCCACAAATGACAGATCAGAACAATTTCCTTGTGCATATTGTGCAATGGGCAGGTAACGGAATATGGCCTCTACTGTAGGCCTCTCTCCTTGTGCATATTGTGCAATGGGCAGGTAACGGAATATGGCCTCAACTGAATCCATGAAGTCGGTTACAGAAAGGAATATACCAGAACAAGTATTTCGCCATTGATTTAATTTTACATGCTTCCTGTCAGATTGAATATGTTATGTTACTATGTTTACAATTATTTCATTAAATGGGTGTTCAGATGCAGTCTCACAAGCCACAGAGTAACTTAGAATCAGTCCGTCTCCAAACATTTAAAAAAATGAAATCTTTATCTAATATAGTCTTGTGTTAAATGTATACCGATTTTGAAATCAACTTCTGACAGTGATAAATTCAGCTGCTTTTGCACATTTACAACTGTGCATATTTACAAGACACCAGCTCACAAATTCTGATACATACCATCTTTTAATTTTATTTGACTACATCATACGTGAATCTTTTTGACTAGTGTAATATTTTTTATTGACTTCTTGTGCGTACTGAGTACGAAGTAGGCGTTTCTCTAGCATGCTCTTCCCCCAGGATGACCAGCTGTCTTTGGAAAATGTTCTCAAACAATCTGCAGAAAAATTAAAACTCGTTCTTAAAGAACTGGAAGGTTTCAAGACACTTAGTGAAGAACAGCAAGTAGAAACGAGACTAGATAATGCATTGTCCCGACTGAACAGCTGCGTCCAGGAAGCAGAAGAATGTAGGCTACAGCTGGAACAGTTGGCAGAAGTGTACAAGGGTAAATACTGGACGGCTATGGTTCCCTTGTTGGAAAAGAGGCAGAAAGGAGATGCACAAGGTAACTTTGCAGTGTGATTTTCAATTGTTTTGTTGGCCTGTGCTGTGTTTACACATTTGCATCTGCATGTTAGTAAATTGTCACTTTTTCTAAGTGGTTAGTGTGTTTCCATCTTTCATTATGTGGACTTTGTACTTAAGAATTTAGTCTCTTTAGTTGAGTATTTGTGTTTACTAATATTTGGTCACATGACCCAATTTTCTATACAATAAAAATAACTTATTTTGTATATTTTTTTTTATTTTTTTTTTTATTTTTTTTTATTATGTGTAACATGCCTTTATGAAAATATGCCATCACCAAACAACCACCATATTTGGTTTCATCTCGAGGCTGCAAATCAGTTTATCTAACATATCCATGGATGTGCATAATTTGGTATTAAGACCTGTGCTTTGTCATCATAATTAGTGCTTTAACTCATTAGGACAGTAACATGTAGTAAAATGTTAATGCTGGGTCTCAGGAATTGTATAAAATATAAACATTTATATTTAACTATTGCATTCAAATTTAAATCTATCGAATCTCAAATTACTGAACAACAAAATGTTCAATTCAGATATAGCCTAAACCTAAACTTACACCTAGAAACTTTACACGTGTTCTCAGCGCATTCAGGATAAAGTCCAGAACTTGGCAGTCTAAAGGTAACATTCTTGTGTCCTTGGCATGGAAGCTGTGAAGGTGAAGCTTATCCTTTTCCAGCTCTTGATTACGGATGGGTTGGTTCTGCCGGTTCTTGTTGTTGAGAACCGGAACCGTGAATCAATGTCAAAATCTTGATTCTTCTACCACTGAAACAGTAAACATCCTACTTGTACAAAAAGTGCATGAAGTGGGAAAATAATTACCTACCAACACGTTTATATTAATTGCTAATAAGTAATATTTTTCAAGTTTAAAAATTAGTTAATATCTCAAAATGCTACGATCACAAAAATATTATATTAATGTCTAACCGTGTATTTTTCATATGTAAACAACGAAAAAGCGTCCATAGATGATGTATACTACTGTTACATACCTGCCAACTTTTCCGATTTTAGTGTAAAATGTACAAAAAACTGTGCTGTTTTACTATTTTATTCTTGTGATAAATATTTTACAATTTTTGTTTCCGACATTTCAACAAAAACAATGATGACATTTTTTAATTGTTTGCTTGTGTCAAGGTCAGGTGTTAGGATGTTAACCTTTTCAGTCCCGAATTAATTTTTGAGCTGTAAGTGTTGCAATGGTTAAATTTTGTGATGTGAGCTGTACCTGCAGCGAGCGTTTCTCTCGCAACCAGTGAGCTGCGTACTGCGTGTTCACTGATGTATTAACCATTCACAAATCAGAGATGTTGAAACTTTAAACAAATTGTGTTTTCCTATGTTTTAAAGTCTGAGAGAGGAAACATAAACATGTCTTGTAGCATTTGCCACTGTGATATAAACATTGGCCATGGTTGAAAAAATTATATTTTTTAACACTTGCAGTCCCAGAAACACGTGAACTCTGTAAAGTAGTGCTAAATTAAACAGGGGGTTTTTTTTTTTTTTTTTTTTTTTTTTTTTTTTTTTTTTTTTTTTTTTTTTTTTTTTTTTTTTTTTTTTTTTACAGTGCGACTTTAGATGGTGCCATACAGGCAGAGTGCTTGGTCACCTCGTTTTTGGTCGAACATAATATCGCCTTAAGCGTAGCTGACCATGCCGGTCCCCCATTTTGGAAAATGTTCCTAAAATCAGAGGAGATAAAAAAATATGCTTGTGGACGGACAAGAACCGCAGCAATCATGGACAAAATGGCTATGGGGACCAAAGACGGTATTGTGCAACATAAAAAAATTGTAATTTTTTTTTTGTCAAAATTAAAATTTTTATGGGGTTACTAATTTCAGTTTTGAAAAGTTGGCAAGCATGTAGTGTTATGTGCTATATGAATATAGCGGACCGTGAGAAAGGAAACACTTGCAGCGTGAACTGGAGGAACGCCATTTACTAACATGTTTGGTGCAACTTGGTGCCATATCTCCGGTCGGACATCCATCAATGTAAATAGTTGTCCTAAGAGGTAATTATGTGGTGTATCCACGTGCTAAAATTACGATCACTTTGCAAGAGTATACATGTTGTTTTTAAAATAATACAGTGCATTTAATTTTCTAGTTGGAAGCCTGAAAACTGTGTGTTACCATATTTACTCATGTGCGCTATTACTGCGTAAAGCACCTTCTACTATATAGTAAAACTTTTGCAAATAATTGTTTCCNATATTTACTCATGTGCGCTATTACTGCGTAAAGCACCTTCTACTATATAGTAAAACTTTTGCAAATAATTGTTTCCAATTTTTTTCCTAAGCGTGAATAAAAATAACTTCTTGTTATTTTGCATTTTAGCATTGTTTTTTTTTTCACTTTCAAACCAAAGCCACATAATATTTTAAAAAAACCCTGAAGTGTTAGTATTATTTTATCTGTCATTTATACTTGCAATGGTTAAAAACAGAATTGAGAACCNTAAAAAAACCCTGAAGTGTTAGTATTATTTTATCTGTCATTTATACTTGCAATGGTTAAAAACAGAATTGAGAACCGAGAACCAATTTTTAAGAACCGGTACCAAACCAAGAACAGAAAATTATGGAACCAACCCATTCCTAGTCATGATGGATGACGTGCTAAATACTTTACCAAATTAGAAAATCAGCTTTAATACTAAATGTTTGCATTTGTGTGGAATAGAGACTTGCTGTAACTGAGTAAGCATGCGAAGAAACAGATTTTTTAACATGAGAACATGAAGCCTTCTCATTCAACTTCAGATGTTTATATGGCTGGCAGTAAATTAAATCTTATCCTTCAAAAAACTTGAATATTTTTGCAATGCTTCTCATTGCTTAGCTCCAAATAGATGGAAAGTTTTCTAAATCAACCATATCAACACTTGCACAACAATTATATAATATTCTTATATTGTGTAGTCCAGCTGATGGTATTTCACCTGAAAAGGAACTACTTGTATTTTACAGTGATTTAGTAAATTAGTTGTCTTAAAACATTCCGCCTGATGAAGCTTGCCTAGCCAGTGAAACCTAGCGATCATGCAACTGCGTGAAAAATGTGTTGTTCTTATTTTTGTGTATGCCTGTTGACAAGTACTACGCTGAGAGTATTTGAATCCCTGTCCTTATATGTATTTTTGGTAGCCTAGCGGCCTACTTGTTACCTTAACTCAACAGTAGAACATTGATTATCCATCACCCGTTTAACCTTCAACTTCTATTAACCGTCAACTGCAGAGAGGAAAATATATTAACTATTTACTATTGTAATTTAATTTCATGTATGTTTGTTATCGTTCATATTTTAATGATTATTTTATTGTGAATGCATTGTGACAGTGATTTTTTCCAGTTGTTGATTTGAAAAGTGCTTACTTTACTTTGGACAGCCTTTATCAGTTATATAAAGTCATTTCAAGGATGGCAGGTATGACCTTCAGTGACTGAAATTTGAACGATAATTCGCAATTGTTGGAGAGTAAATATGTTTCTTCTCAGGTTTGTTACAAATAGGCTCTTTCATTTTTTTTTTTTTTCCAGAGCCATTTTTTGAACTGTGCAGAACTGTAAGTGAACTTGCCTGCCTTCCAGTATCAAATCTGAAATTTTCACCTCCAAAAGAAAAAATTGAATACCAAGGCAAAAAATACAAAAAAGGTAATTACATTATCAAATCTAAAATTTATGTAGCCTAGTAATTTCATAACAGTTCCAAATTTCATCAGTTTGAAGTGCTTAACAGTTTGAGTTTTTTTAACCATTCATGTTTCTGTAATAAAGAGTTCAGATCCTGTGTAAGGGCAACTCATGGCACCTGACAAATAAATGCCCATTGTTGTGCAAGTGTCCGATGTATAGTATCAGATAATCATTCCAAGAACATTTCTTTATAAAGGTTTTGTATTGTCGATGAATATGAAGTAAATATTTTTGTGTTTTATATTTAATAACTTCTTAAGGAAAAAAACAAGGCAGTTGTCAATGTAAATTTTACACCAATGGTTATAATTTGCAGAGTTTTTAGTTTACTTTCTGAAGGAAAGAAAGGCTTATGAGATCACTTACCTGTGTGTTTTTAAACGCTTCAGCACTGAATTTCACCAAACTTGGTACACATATAATACTTAGTAATGAAACCTGACTTCTATAGTTTTCGGACCATGTCGAGCACTTTCAAAATGGCGGCGATGTGTTATATTTTGGGAATCAATCAACTTATTTAAACCAAGTTTTGTATGCTGGCAGAGCATTGTGTAAGCATTAAATTTTGAAATGGATGTTGTTGGTCCGCCATTTTGGAAAATNGGCAGAGCATTGTGTAAGCATTAAATTTTGAAATGGATGTTGTTGGTCCGCCATTTTGGAAAATAGCACCAATTTTTAAAAAAATTAATATTTTACATTATATCTTGAAAACTATTCTACCAATTTTCGCCCAATATGGCATGTAAGTAATACCATGGTAGGCCATGTAAACATAAGTGATTGAACTTGATTAGTTANGGCAGAGCATTGTGTAAGCATTAAATTTTGAAATGGATGTTGTTGGTCCGCCATTTTGGAAAATAGCACCAATTTTAAAAAAAATTAATATTTTACATTATATCTTGAAAACTATTCTACCTATTTTCGCCCAATATGGCATGTAAGTAATACCATGGTAGGCCATGTAAACATAAGTGATTGAACTTGATTAGTTACTTATTTTTAAAATAGCAACCATACAAATGTTTTAATTTTTTTTTAGTATATCTGCCATTTTATTCAACCAATTTCGATCAAATTTTGTATACTGAAAGTGTCTTTTTACAAGCATCATATATACCTATATACCTACAAATAACCACTTATCTGTCATTTTGGAAGATAGCACCATACTAATAAATAAAATTATGTTATAACTCTGTAAATAATTAACCGATTCCTACCAAATTTGCAAACAACTAGTAATGATGCAGATGATGTTAAGTTATATGTTTTACGTATGTCACACTTATTTTTAAAATGGTGGCCATTTAGCTATTTTAGTTTAGAATGCTATATCGTTGAAACTATGTAATCAATTCCAACAAAACTTTGTGTGCTGGCAGTACCTATTACAACCATCAAATTTGTCTATTCAGAGCCTCATTTCTCTGCCATTTTGTAAGATAGTCTGTAACATTTCAGTTGTTTTATGTGCACTAACATTAACCTTATTTTAAATGACATTTCCCAACTATGGCTTTTGCACTAGCTAGCTCGGCGGATTTTGCAGATGGAGTTTGGCACAGTTAATTTGAATTGGAATGCCGAAATTGTGTTCTCATATTGTATTGATCCCCTCCTATTCTCGAACAAAAAAAAAAAACAAATCACTTAATTTCCATTATCAATGATGAAACTTAAAACATCTTACAGCAATTACAGATGAACTGCTCGTGTCTACATTTTATGAAGGAGGCAATCACGAGACTGCCTACACCCTAGTGGCTACGTTCTTGGGCGGAAATAATTAAGTAGAAACAAAGAAAAAGTTATCAGAAGTTAAGCCACGGGTGCACCCACACACTGTCAACTTTCCTCTCAATACATAATTTTTCTTCTCTTCAGCGCACACGCATCTGTTCTTGGCAGTGGTGGCGGTATTTGTGGAAGAAGAAATGTGCTTGACTCAACCTTCAGCGTCACCCTGTTCTAACCTGTGCTCTGATTGGCTGTCGGCTGACCCCGCCACACTCCTCCAATCAAACGAGAGCCAATCAGGATATTTTTCTTTAATTTCACGTGATCCACAAAATACAATACTACCCTCTAACAAATAACCTCCAACTGACCTCCACACCAAAAACCAAGAACTCGTGTAAGTACCAAATAAACACTGCATCCCACTTAAATAATCCACCAAATCTTAATCTGAAAATTATATTAATGACTCACCACCTCAACCAAATAATCAGAAACCAGAAAGACAAAAATAGAAACCTCAAAAACTGCAATGTTACAAGCCCTACCAATAAAAAATAATGCTTTTATTTCGTATCTCGGGAAACAATCAACCCATTCTACCATACTATGGTAGGCTTATAATAAATGTATTTTTTTAAAAGTAGGAGACACTTATTTTCAGGACAGCAGCTATAAAATCATTTTAGTTTTGTGGGCAATACCTACGAAACTATGTAATCTATTTTAACTTAACTTTGTATATTGGCAGTATACAATCATCAAAATTGCTACTACATTACTTCTTTATCCTCCATTTACGAAGATCGCCACATGAAAATTATCAAAGTTTTATGCCATGTCTCGAGGACCAATCAACCGATTCACACCAATGTTGCACTGGAACATTTCAAATAAATTTGTACCAAATTGTGCGCCCCATAAATGCTACAGAAGGCCATGTAAACTTTCATGATTTAAATGGATCAGACAACGATGTTCAAAATGGCAGCTACATAAATAATTTAGGTAAGTTTGATATATATATTAAACAATTTAACCAAATTCAACCAAAATTTGTATGTAGACAGTATACATTAGAAGCATCGTATATAGAGCCTCTTTTTCTGGCAATTTTGTACAATAGCGTCCAATACGAAAATAAAATTTTTTATGTCATCTCAGGGACCAAACAACTGATTTCCATCAAATTCTTCACACAAGTAGCACTACGGTAGGCCATGTAAACTTGCATGTTTTATGTGGCTGTCACTTATTTTAAAAATAAAGACCCTGTAAATATTTGAGGTTAATAAACCCTATCATTCAAAACATTAAATTGATTAAATCCGAAGTTGATGCTCCACATCTGACCTCTGTAATGCAGTGGATTGCACGCTAGCTTAAAGTACGAGGTTTTCTGGGTTCAAGTCCCGAGTGAGGCATATTTGTATTTGTAATTGTCTCACTACTTTTGCATAAGTTTCTGGTTTCATTTCTAAAGTTACTGCTTTCAAAGAAAAGTCAAGTCCTTCATGCCAACTCAGCTCTTAAGAAATTATTTGCACCCATGTGGAGGTAAGTAGGCTCATTAGTTATATCAGTAACTTCTTGTTCGTGATAAGATAGAATTAATTTTACACCTGTAGCAACGCATTAAACAAAAAGTTTAGTGAATTAATTTATATGTGTGTCTATATATATATATGTAAACTGCAAGCCAACAACTATTTGAATATTATTTTTAATTTACACCCCTTAAAAAAACTCTGTATTTCTTATATACTGACAAAAATAAAATGCTCATAGCTTTATTAGGTACACAAGTTTGGATTTACAACAGTCATATATAGCAAGGAGGGTTTGAAGAGTCTGGAGATGAACAGGAAGCACTATTTTATTACCAAGCTCTTCAACATTTTCATATGGTGCAAAAATATCATCAGTGATTTGACCACAGCATCATCACTTGTCATTTTTAAGATCATCACCTCTAAAATCACAATACCAAATGATATTTAAATATAAACAACTGTTTTACTTATCTGTTTGCATGTTTTTTTTGTGCCAAAATTTTACTTCAGAGAAAAATTGCATCTGAGTTGTACCCATAATCGGAAGAAATAGTAATGTTATAAAGCAGGAAACGAAAAATATGAACACTGTTATAGGCAGGAAGTAAAACCATTCAGCCTTATGGAGAAACGGTAGGACCACGAAGTAAAAGTGTTATATGCAGGAATGTTATAACAAGGTTCTACCGTATAAATTCACTTGCATGCCAATTGAGGAGGCATGCATGACAACAAGAATCCTTCTGGGAATGTCACAGCACCTGTCTTGTGTCGTAAGGTCAGTCCTTCAACATTATAGATAAAGTGACTCATTTAATTAATTCTATTACTGGTTATTTACCGCACTGACCCAAATAAGGCAACCTGCAGTTTCAGGAGGGGCAGAAAAATGTGAAATACTATTTTGGTAAAATTAATGTGAAAATATATTAGGCCTACCATTTTTTTTATTGAATCCTTATGGTATTTACCAATTTAAAGTAATATACATCACAAACACATTTGAAAAACAGATATTAGAGTGTACTCCAACAGTTAAAAGGAAACAAAACAAAGCATTTAGAGTGTAAAGTATAGCACTAGGAGATTTTCCACTTGTTTTATTCTGATGCAGATGCATCATTGTCACTGTCAGAAGTGACACTGGCATTATTCCACAGATAAACTATCCAGAACAGCATTTGTTAAAGCCGTCCCTCATCACGTTTTCCTCTGACAAACAAACGGGTTTTCCTACATTGAACATTATACCGTATTTACTTGATTCTAATCAACCACCAATTCTAAGCCACATTTAGTTTTTTAGGGAAAATCCAAGTGAAATAATTATTGGTATACATGAGGGGCCATAGGTTGAACCACCACTTCAGTACAAAATTTAGTTTCTGTAGGAAATTTATTTTTGCCTTCATTAGAAATGGTTTCCCATAGAAAAAAATATATTTCAATCTCTCAAAAGAGAAAGCTGTACTTTTGGAAGCAAATAATTGCATTGCATACTTCTCTCCAGAGGCCAAAGTTGTTTGATTGCTTCTCTCCAGAGGCCAAAGTTTGATTGCTTCTCTCCAGAGGCCCAAGTTCGATTGCTTCTCTCCAGAGGCCCAAGTTCGATTCATGGATTTCAGATACCTTGCTTCACAATCACTTTATTTCCATTATATTCTGCAAAAATAATCATACTTGTTTCAAACTAAAAAAAATAATGCACACTTATCACTATATATAAGTGTCACTATATATCAAGTATTGCATTTTAATTCTATTGTTCAACAAATACAGCATGGCCAATGCATGCACCATCGTTTAAAATGTTAATCACAGCCATAGTTGTATTGAAAACTTCATCACAGTGTAAACAACTATTTATTTTACTGTATCGTTGACTGGTTTTTTAAAAGAATATCAAAACTGTAATTAAAATTTTTGAGCTATGCCATTCACAGATTGCTTTTGTTTACAGGTAATCTGTAAACTATTTTCAAGAAGCCGTATATCTAATGAAATTCTACGATAACATGATTGATGTCTGTGCTGCTTCTTCAGCACGTAATTGCCGCATGATCCGCAAGATATCTGCACCGTTACTCCAGCGTGCAGTTGCTACACTCGCTGCTAGATGGCTGCACTATTACTTTGTAATGTTTTACATGTGGGTGCTAGGGATGTGCGGATCTGTGAGGTTGGCGCTCTTTTTGGTCATGTTGGTTCTTGAGTGGTGTTGATTGAGTTGCAGGTGCAGCCCTGAAAGCGGGGTAGGTGTAGTGTCTCTGTGCGGTATGGTGGAGTGCGAGAGAGGGTTGAGTGGCTGGCAAGTGGGCGAGAGTCTGTTGCAGGGGATATTGACCACTGAAGCTTGGGAACTCGTGTCTGTGTATTGATCGGTGCTGGCTGACGAGTCAGGGTCCAGTTTTGACAGCAGATGGTTGCAAGGTTGTTCGTTGGATATTGACCCGTGATGGGGGCGACTCTCAGAAGAACGGAAGTGTATTGTTTACGGGATCGCTCAAGTTAAACTTTATCGAAGTGACACTTTGTGAGCTATTTGTACTGAACGAGGCAAAATTAACTGTGTGCTCGACTATTATTGCTACACATGATCTACTGCAGTGCATAAATTCATTGTGTATAGTACTTGATACAAAAGTGAATGTTTCATGCTTTTACAGCGGTTGCCGTTTTTAACTATTACCAGGCTGAATGGATTGGTAGTGGCAACATCATGGTTCGTTTTCATCAGTGTGCTGCATCGTCTTGCAGATGTTCCAGTGCAGTGCAGCTCTACAAAGTTACTGGTATTAAAAATGCCTGCAGTAAATAGTCATACTTGCTAAGACTTATTTTGTGTCACCTCGGGGGGCAGTGCAGATGCAGTGGTATTCGCAGGTTGGAAGTACTACAGGTGTTTTGGACCCAACACTGCATTTGTCAAAGTAACCAACACGGTTGACTTTATCAATCTATGGGAGCACCAACCCACCAAAGATGATATCAGTTCTTTTGTCTGTAGATTAAATATTTTTTAGTCATATGACTGGTGCGCCTTGGCAAGGTCATCGTTAATAGTGCATTTTACATTTTGCGAAACGTTTTAAAAGACTTGTATTTAATAAGTGGGTCGTATGATTTAAAAGCCACATGATATTAAGGCCAATGCAGATTGATATGCAACAGGTCTGTGATTACAAGTGTTGGCTAACTCAACTACATAAGCAGCAATTTGAGGGGTTTTCATTTTCTTGTATTATGTTTAGGCTGGCTGGGAATGGTTTTGTCAGTCTTCCATTTTTCATGTTTCCTTAGAGTAGTAAGTTGCAAGAAAATCCCAGCTATGTTGGGCATGAGATTGCAGTCTTTGTAGAAAAAGGTCACTATTTCCCTCACTCCACAAGGTTTCCTGCTTATTCATTTATTAGTATGTTGAGGATGACAGTTCTTCCCCTGCCTACGTGCCTGTGTACAAAGTTGCTCTAAGCTGATTGAACCTGCACTGTTATATTTGCTCTCGTGTTGGTTAAGGAGGAACCAATGTCCTGTTAAGTTCCAGCTATATTGTAATTGATAGACGATTGTGCATATAAGTATGATTACTTTTTTTGTTCTTGGAATATACCAAAAAGAATGTGTTTTATTCTCTCCCTAGACTGGTTTAGACGGCCAGACATACCAGCGACTGCACCCAACTGCTTCTACTTCTTCAAGAAGCCAAAATCAAGTACTGCAGAAAAATGTGATGACGTCAACGTGCCCACTTCATCTGGTCGAGGAGATCTTCACGACAGACTGCCATTCTCCACAATAAAGAAACAGCCCTACTATCCAGGACTTAGAGTACAAGAGCGAATGTTTCAATCTAGCTTATCGCTGTGTTCTCCGTCGAGTCTCGGAAATGGGAACGAAAGCTTTCCGGACCTCGAGTTTCCGAAGAGTCTCGAAAAGGCAAGTGATTTGTTTGAATCCTCAATGAATGTATTTCAGTACAGTGTTTGTAAATATCGTAACAAATATCAAAAGTTTGTCTTTGAAATTTGCTGAGAATGTCCATTCTTCTGTAAGAAAGTGACCTTGTTTGTTCCTTAGCTGTGTTCGATGTCAAAATAAATTCAGAGTTCTTTGCAAATGACTATACTAACTGGTGAAACTTGTGGGGGGTGTAAAGGAGTCAAAGATAAGGAAATTTTATTAAAGTTATGTGTGAAAATGCAGTGTGCACACGTGGATTGCAGTGAAGATGTGTTGTACAGCACCTGCCAAAAGGCAACCAGTTACGTGCAAGCTTAGCAGCATGGCATACCTCGTGAATATTTGTTACTGTGCCGTGGGAGGGGACAAATGGAGACTAAGAATGAATGGGCAGAACATTGAGACATTGTGTAGTGTATAGTGTAGGCTACGAACATCCCAGATTGCACAATACCTGTATCCAAGCCTGCAGTCGTGAAATCAGTGACGGGACGCATTTGACGCACTGCTTCACCTCAATTTTATAGTTAGTTTTTATTATCTGTGTGATCCATTATTTTTTACAATTCCTCCATAAGTTTCAAGACAAAAAATTGGTACTCACGCCGTTTTCTTACTGTTGCACCGAGCACCACTGGAATACACAGCTACAGCACCGTTGACGCACTAGCAATTTCACCTCAAAAATAAGGTCATGAAATTGAGTGTGTGGTGACATTGATGGTTTTGACTATGTTTGTAAACTGCACACATTTAGACATGGAATGGCAGCATGTGTCTATCCTGGCATGAAATATGAATCCAATTAAAGATATTGTATGTAACATTAGAGAAACACCTTTTAGTTTGTGGAAGGGCGACGACCAGAAAGACTTGGTAGTGCATGGAAGACCTGTGCCAGTGTTACCAGTGACAAAAGCATGTGTTAGCCAAGCAGCCAATGAACAGTTTGGTAGGAAGTGTAAAACTTTGTGGTGTGATGAATATCAGTGGTTGTCTGGCAACTGTTATCTGCGTTTCAACTTGCCCTTGGGAAAGAAACTAAGTTCTGAGCAGTTTTGTACTAGCTATGGTTCTTTTGTTGTGGTGCATGCTGGGGGTTACAGGTGACATTTGGTGCACAGAGCTTGTACACGAGTGACAAACTGCCCATGTGACTTGGGTCGCAACAATTTTAGCAGTGTAAAAAATTGGGGGAAAAATAATCTATATTGTTTAATGTTACTGTTCCCTATGTGTAGGGTCCCACTTTTATGGTAAATAAAATTAGCTGATTTAGTCATTAAAATTTCACCATTTCGTCAAGAAAATATTTTCATTTCGTCAAATAAATTTTATAGCAAAAAATGCATGCATTATTATTAGAACATGAAAATTGTTGTTTTTTGTAACAATTTCACTCAAACTAAATGGAATTTGTTATTCATCCTTTTAATCAGTATATTTTAAGTGGAAAACATTCAAAAATATTTAACGATAAGTATGAAAGGATAACCTTATGAGAACACACTTGGCATATGTAACACACATTGTCATGTCTCAGTAATTTTTATGCAAGAAATCTTGTACTTTATCGAGACATTTGAAACTGCCAATCTTGTACTTTAAGACATTTGAAACTGTCCCGAGAACATTCACTAGTTTGTGTGTGTGTGTGTGTGTGTGTGTGTGTGTGTGTTTGTTTGTTTTTAATTAAATACCGTTCAGGTCAATATTACTCCAACACAAATCCAAAACCTAACTACAAAATCCCTGTAAATATTTTATTATTGAAAAACAAAAATACTCCTTACATAGTAAAAATGTTTCCACAGAGAAGTGGCAGAAACCTATTTCTTTTTGTTTTCTTGGTAATATGAAAACTACACAAATTTGCTTCCAATGTAGTTGTCTTTTTATGTCCTCCACTATCACTAAATCATGGTACATACGGCACAGCAGTATTTAAGCAAGTGTCTTTTCGTGCCCTCTCAATGTTTACATCGTAGTTTTGCATTTTGGTCAGTTTATGAAACAAAACAAAACTTACACTTTCATACTTTGGGGCACTATCTAAAACAGCAGCTATTTTTGGCATTTGTAATCAGTTCCGTGACGTAAGCAGCCGACTAGTACCCACCCTCGCTCGATGGTTGCAAACGCCATATTTGCCAGTTGTCACGAACCTAACCACAAAGCACATAAGATGAGTAAAGTCAGCTGTGTTTACAAATACTGCGTAAATGTTTAGTGCGTAATTATTACATTCCACAAAAAAATATTCATCTGTGTTGCTTATACATACTAACTACTTTCGTCACACCAACATTTTTGGTTAGAGATGTTCCTTTATTAATAAAATGCCCGTAAACGAGCGCCATAGTGATTTGGCTCGATATATTGAATTGTACGTGTGACTGTAATCTTTCGACCTTTCTACCAATCGGTTCTCTTGACGTAAATTTTTGTTTACATTTTTATAGTCAACAACGTGATCACCACGCAAATAGTTTTGTTATCCACATGTATATGAAGTAAATGAGAGATAATGCTGTATAACAAATGGAAAATTGCTCACATCGTGGTTTTAGGTACACTTAAACAAGCAATTTCGTTAATGTTTCCGAAACACAGGGATTATTACAGAATTCTGCGAATAAACATAATTTCTCAGTATTTTGTATTATTTTGAGTCATTTCGCGGTTCGTGACAATTTCAAGGCCCTATCTATTGCAATGATAAATAAAAATAATACGAATTCAAGTCTACAAAATTTTAAGGTTTTAAAATGATCAGCTTAAAAATTTGGCACAAAATTATTTGCCTATGTATTATAAAGCCTAAGATATTAACAAATTTGTAAAGACCTTTATTGTTTATAATTTAGTTCTTGGCATTTTCATCCCATACATTTTTATTCTAAGACGCACCATTTTTGAGATATTACGCGAAATACTATTTGATTAAAATTGAATAAAATACAGCAATTTGCTGAGTTGTGAATTAGGAGACCTTTTATATCCATGATATCCATGATCTGTATACCAGCATGTTATTCTGAATGAGCCGTTGTTTTTAATAAATGGCATTGACCTTGCGAGGTTATCTAAACTCAGTAGACCTGTTACGTATTGTGTTTTGTTGTGTGTTGTGGTTGGTGTTTGTGTTTGTATATGTATATAAAGTTCATGATATGTCATAATTTTTAAAAGATAACTATAAGTTTTATTATCACAATCTTTAGAAGTTTCTATTGATATAATACTAGCAGCAACACCTTTTTAAACCAGTGAACTCCAAATTCTATTCCCATCCTTTACTCATGGCTCTTCACGTTCTTTGGGACTCCTGACCCACCACTGGGCGAAACATATCCAATTTAGGAGGGTGCACACCTCAAGGTGCCTGCCTGAGAGTGGGGGGGGCAAGCATTTAGGGGGCCATTTTGACATTTTTGCTTTTCTTGTAGTTTATTTTGAAGTGTACAAATTCTAAATTATGTGCTGCATGGAAGATAGAGAAAAGTCTATAACCCAGAAGCAAAGATGTACATAAATAAGTGTGTATACTAATTTTTATGGGTAGATCTGCACATATTTGTAGCGAAAAAAAATTTTATGTTGTTAGTTACTAAGCATATTTTGTATGTAGTTGTTACATGTACCTCAGCATTTTATCTTTTCAGAAATTTTTCACTTTCAATATGAACGTGAAAAATTTCTATGCAGCTGCATAATTGTCCAATTCCATTTTTTTTTTTTTTACCACGCAATTTTGGATTCAAGGATACATGGGGGTTCTACATGTGGAATCCTCCATCTGCCCAAGTCATTTGGAAACACGACTTATCAGTAGAGACTCTGGGAATTTTGCAGATTCGTCAGGCAACGAGGTACGCTCCTCGATCGTCTACGTACTCGACCCTCAGATAGTTGTTCGTCTGCTGTTGCTCCAGTTTAACCACAGACGTAGTAGCACTTGGTTCTGTAGTTTTTTACTTGCAGGCTCGTTACTGGTTGGAAATTCATCCAGGACTTCTCTAACAAACCATAGCCTAGCAGGAGCAGTCACTCAAGCATACATGTGGCTGAAGTTTAACTTGTCTGTAAATTAATTCACAAAACTTGCTGGTCTCTACTTATTAGAATAGATGTATGTATTTCCAGTAGCAAAGTGTTTGACAGTTTTCCTGAGCCCGTGCACAGCGCACAGCTCTGTATCATGTTAGCAATGTGGCAGCCTGTCACTCACAATGAGTCTTGATAACTGTGCTGGTTATGTTTATCCAGTCTTTCATGTTTTACCACAATATTCCTTAACTTTATATATATATATATATAATATATATAATTCATAAGTCTAAACTTTCCTTTTAAGACTGAAATTTAATAACCCACATCTGACTAGCTCGTAGTATAATAGTGCTTTGCAAGTCGCTTTAAACATGTAACTAGTAGGTACAACATTCAACATGGTCTGTAGGAGCTCATCCATCCCAGTTTTTCTGGCGCAACATTGTGACCACGCTACACTTGTGTTACGTTGCAAGTGATGAAAAATATTAGTTGTGTAAAAATAGATGCATATTGTCGGTGAATAAGCAAGACCTCACACATGAGGTTTTTCGTCGAGAGGACGAAAAAATTGAATCATAAGTTATTACAAAATGGCAAAAAAAAAAATTTTTAGCTACTTTTCACAACCTTGAAATAGTTCAAATGATTTGTTTTAAACTAATGTGTAATTTTACAACTTTAGGGCAGACAAATTTATGCATTACATTTTGCACTGACTTAGAAGTTTATACTTTTATCGTATGAAACAGAATCATTACTAAACAACTAAGGTAATTTTTATTTATGACATCACATGCATAATTTTTATGTTGTATTTTCACGGAATTCTAATGCAGTGTCTTTTAAATGTAGCACTGTGTAGTGACATAGCAGTGACACCATATCTCCTGCCCCACTCTGAGCTCTGTGTGACTAACCCACTTCCCTTCTCATTTCTCCTTCAGTGGCCAGAAGTAGCTTTTAGTTCCATTACTCGTTGCCTGTTAGGGACAAGATTTTATGGTTTTATTTTTGTTAATACACTATGTGGTTAACAAAATGCATATTTAAATAAAAGTAACAAACATACATACAGTAAACTCTCGATTCCAAGACCTTTCATGGCTCCCAGGAAAAGAGTTGTTATTTTGAAGTGGTTGTTGTTGAAAGAATTCTTTCAGTTAAATCTGTTTCATGGTTCCCCAGAAAAGGGTTGTTATTTCAGGGTTCTTATAAATGAGAGTTGACTAATCACATTTTAGGTATTCAACTATTTTCTGTTACAAATATTGAAGTTTTTAGACAATGTATATTCCCTTTGGTCAGTATCTAACAAAAATATTCTGTTGATAGAATTAAAAATTGAAGTTTCACTAATAAAATATAGTATTTTCGTTAATTTATTTTTAGTTTGTCTGAACTTAAATTTTTGTGTTATACTGTATATTAATATGAATTAGTGTGTTACTTCAAGTGTATGACTATTCACCATATAATCATGCCTCTAGTAATCTGTGATATACATGCACACATTGCTATGCTTTCATCTCACTAATGAAATATCATTTTCAGAACTGTCTTTGTTGCTGATCTCTGTTTTCTTTCATTACTCTGTGAGGCAGGCTGTGTCCTTCCAAATTACTACGTAACTTAGCAATGCCTAACTACTTAATTATTTGCGACTAGTTTGTGCAATAAATAGCTGAGGCTGTAGTAATCACTTATTTTACTTCTACTTAATAATTTCGGTTTTAAGGGTTATGCTTGTATATCTGCAGAATACTGAGTATTACATTTTTCTTTCACAATTTTTTGTTTTGCAGAAAATACGGAAAGTTCTAGCGCCATCCGATGCAAATTTTCCTGATGCATACACTACAACGCCTCCTGGTAAGTTCAACATGCAAGAATATTTCTTAAGACATAAGTGAAATGGGGTAGAGATTCTAACCCCTAAGGGTACAGAAAAAACCTTTTCACTCAGCAGTGCCGAGTTGTACGAGTACGTTGTTCATCCCTTGAATTGCGAATTTCCTAGATTGTCAACTATGTGTACTATGTTTTAGCAAAGCATATAGAACATATTTAGAATATAAGTTGAACTGAGAGGAGATACCTTGGACAAACCTTCAAACAGTCACCCATTCCATACAGCGTGCAAATAAAAGGATTAAATGAGTTTCACACGTAAGCAAGCTTACATGTAAATTTTAAAAAATATTATTTTCATAGAGCAAACTGAACAATCACCCGTTTCTCTCAGTGGCAGTGTAATTGGCCGTAAGTCTTGCAGAAAAATGCAGTTAAAGTGCTAGCGGCAATTGTCATTTTTAATGTAAAGCACCGTCACATTACTGCATGCTACTCAACGTGATGGCTAGGCTCTTCCAAGTAGTTTATCAGAATGACTAAACGTGTGTTCCATACTGGTCGCATGCGTATAGCCTTAACTCTAGGGCGTGCACCCACTTTGTGTTTCTCCTCTCTTATTTCTAGGGAACTA
>NQII01001934.1:538065-626793 GCA_002778355.1 Clitarchus hookeri | reverse complement strand
TACGTATATCCAGTTACTCAGAACTCTTGTTATTGGAATACTTGGAGGATGTTCCTTTAGGTGCTCGTGAGGTGATGTGGTTGCAGCACGATGGGGCTCCACGTCATCTCACCATTGCTGTCCGGTGGCACCTCCACGTGCATTCCCTGAACCGGTGGATTAGGGGAGGCCTCACAGCATGGCCTCCACGCTCACCGGACGTCACACCACCTAACTTCCAGATGTGAGGCCACATCAAATTGATGTTCTATGCCAGANCGGTGGATTAGGGGAGGCCTCACAGCATGGCCTCCACGCTCACCGGACGTCACACCACCTAACTTCCAGATGTGAGGCCACATCAAATTGATGTTCTATGCCAGACCACTTGACACGAGGGATGAGCTCATGATGCGGACACGGAGAGCAGTTCGACATCATCAATGCCTCGCCGGAAACCTTTGCAACGTGGGCCGCACCAATGCTGCAGAGATGCGCTGTCTGTGTGGCCAACTGTGGCAGACACTTTGAACAGACACTGTGAGTCCCATGTGTTCTGCCCGAATGTGTAAATACATTGTAATTTAGTTGTACAGCCTGTTGCCTTATTATTATGGTTGCATACCCGCGCCTCACATTACCACTGCCATTGTGGGTTAACTATGGACGATTTACAATTTGTTCCTGGACGAAATATGCTCCATTTGTACTCATCTACCCCACTCTGGTGTTTATTATCATTTGTTCTATTACATCCGGTATATAAAAATTTTTTTTTGCTAATATTTGCATTTTTTTATTTTTTGTGTGTTTTATTCGTTGTAACGTGTACAACCGTTTTACTTCCATAAAATATTAGCAGCTATTCACGTTCATTTAATATTCACTGTGCCTCTAATTAGCATGGAGGAAAAACATAATTGTTATTTCATACCATCATATCAACTACTGTACGTTGTTGAAATGTTGTAAAAGTATTTCAATAAAAACTCTATGATCAAGGTTAACTTTATGTGCTTTCTTACATCATTCAAGGATTTGTGAAGTACTTTTAATGGTCTTTTACCCTGTCTCTTTAATTTTTATTCCCAATCTGTTTGTGTTTGTGTGAAGCTTTTGATAAATAAACAGATTCTGTTGTAATGTAATAAAGGGTTAAATAAAAAATTAAACATGTTTGGTACTGCCGAATCAATGATGATTATTTTCTCAGGGGAAATTATACTGATTAAGATTTATGACTGGTAGAATTTCACTTCGTGTGTACAAATTTTAGAAAAATGTATCTTCTTTTTACATTCCGAGCTAATTTACTTTGAATTACCAACATGATGATAATTACTAGTTGGAAACGGCCCATTAAACAAATTACATGAGNCGAGCTAATTTACTTTGAATTACCAACATGATGATAATTACTAGTTGGAAACGGCCCATTAAACAAATTACATGAGAAAATACTGCGTGGTTTTATTCCATCTTTTAGCAAGGTTTTTCATGTTCACTTTCTTTTTATTTAAGTTATAGGGCCATAAATGGCATAGCAAAGGATTTTGTGCGAATAATAAAGTAACGCGAACCTGGTAGAAATGTTTTGTGGTAATAAATTCCGTTATTTTGACAACTGTAAAAAAACTGAAATGGCACCTAAACACTGCGCAAAGCCATTATATCATGCTTACAAAAACATAAATTCCGTATTTCTATATTGGTTCAGGTTGTGCCGACGATAAGCCAATTTTGATATATTTTGGCCTGTCACAATGTCAAATAACACAGACCTTTTTTTTCTTCTAATTTTATTGTACATAAAAGTTTGGGTTTACGATGTTAGCCCAGCAAAAATTGAATAATAAATTCCAACAGTTTGTTTACCAACTTGTAGCCAACAATCAACCAATCAGTTTAATGTTTAAAAATATATACTTACTATATGCTTTTTCATTTTTTTTATTTAGTAACATTATTGTCTGACGGGCGCTAAGTAACCGCATAATATTTTCGCGGTATCGAATTTTTGTTGTCGTATTACATTGAGCCGACATATAGCCAACATTTCCAGCCAAATGCCAACCGCTGGACCAACGCAGGCCTCTTGGGGACGAAACACACGCCCTCGTCAACAAACAAGAAAGTCGCTTTGTGTGATCGAAGAAGCCGAGGAGGTGTCCTTGAACGACGTTCTTACTTCAAGTGTCCAGTGGATATTGTGCACAATTTTATAATTTACGTTTAAATTAGTTTCGTGTGTGAAGACACCTCTCCTCCAAACAACTCAAGGGTTTCAAGTGAGGATGTTATGAATAAGCGTTAAAATTACCAAGGAACTCCCACCATGAAAAACCCAGATACACGCACACAGGAAAAAAAATTTGTTTTGTTTGATTCGACCAAATGTAATTATTGGTTTGAGGACAATTAAATATTTTGTTGCAGAACAATTTTGTGTTGTTCTCGTTTGGTTATCCTAAAGGTATAAAGTTTAGTAGCTGCAACTAAAAATGTATATATTTGTAAATATATTAGCGCGTGGGTTAATACAAAATATAATTGAAAGGAAGACCAACATTCAAACCCGAAACACTTGTGACCTAACGCTATGCGTTAGCAGCGGTAATCGTAATCGATAAAGGAGGAATGAAGGACGTATTATGCAGGCGACAGCAAAGGAAACGGAACACGGTCTAGACAAGATTAATGAGTAAAGGAATGACTACAGGGGGAAGCGGTTCGAAAATATGACCGAAGNCCTTCGCTGGATATCAACACAGAGGGATTGAATCTAAAGTAGAATATCAATTAGTTAGTGCTGCTATATAATCGCATAGCTATACAGCAGAATAGATACCGGGAAGTGTGGAGAACAAAGTAGGTGGCAGTTCAACCGCGCTGCAGCACTACCCCAGACTGCCTGGATGTAGAANAACAAAGTAGGTGGCAGTTCAACCGCGCTGCAGCACTACCCCAGACTGCCTGGATGTAGAAGTAATACACCGAAGAGCCAAAAAAACTGGTATAGGCGTGCGTATGCAAATAACAGAGGTATGGAACCAATCAGAGTAACGCGATGCGGTCGGTAGCTAGATCGGTTACTGCTGCTACAATGGAAGGTTATCAAGATTTAAGTGAGTTTGAACGTGGTGTTATAGTTGGCGCACGAGAGATGGGACATAACATATCCGAGGTTGCGATAAAATGTGGATTTTCGCGTACGACCATTTCACAAGTGTGCCGTCAATATCGGGAATCCAGTAAAACATAAAATCTTCGACATCGCTGCGGCCGGAAAAAGATCGTGAACGAACGGGACAAACGACGACTGACGAGAATCATTTAACGTGACAGACGTGCAACCCTTTCTCAAATTGGCTCAGATTTCAATGCCTCCTGCATACCTTCAGACATTAGTCGAGTCCATGCCACGTCGTCTTGCGGCACTTATGCGTGCTCGCGGGGGGCCCTACACGATATTAGGCAGGTTTTCATTTTTTTTGGCTCTTCAGTGTATAACGACATCAAATAGTTGGAAAACTGCGTGGTCCCGATAGCAAGCGAAAGGCCAAAATAAATAAATGGGGAATTAACAGGGAAAGTAAACTCGTATGTCCTTGCATTTTNGTTCCGATAGCAAGCGAAAGGCCAAAATAAATAAATGGGGAATTAACAGGGAAAGTAAACTCGTATGTCCTTGCATTACACAGAAAGTGCACAGGTGCGTGGGTGATAAGAAAGCGTGTCCGGCCTTTAGTTGGCCACTTGAAAAATAAACTGTTCCGTGTTATTATGGTCTCTTAATTAGGAAGAAAAATATTCACAAGCGAACGTGCTGGCGAGTAGTGGCGAATGGGTCACTCAGCACCACAGCAAGGCTCCTGATACCTGTGTTTGCTGGTCGTATTGCCGCCTCGTGCTAACAACCAGGCTTAGTTCTGCCTTGCGCGTTGCTGTTACATATTCAGCAGCTAAGCTTTGGGGCTATCCGCTCCAACCCGTGCCTGTAAGGATCCTAGTTGAATCATGCCGGCGTTGGGCGGTGCGTGAATTCTGGCCGCATCTCACACTGAGATCGAGCGAGTTTTTCTTATTAAATATTTGTGTTAATAGCGGCAATAATTTGTACATGTCTTGAAAACCAACATTCCTCCCGGTAAGAGATAAAGTCTCATGGACGTACATCAACAAACGCCGATGCTGCTTAAATGTTTCGATATTGGTTTTTAAGATAAATCCACTCCTTAAAAACGTTTTCGTTTGGCTGTGTGCGAGGACATTTAGACTATATGTGAAGTTGTAAAACGTCGTTTTTGAACACACGCACATTATGTGCAATGTTCATTTATTCCTGTGACATAATACTCAATTCCAGGTATAGCCAATAATTATTTCCCGATTTATTTCATCTCTGTTAAAAAAATGTTAAATTGTTTGAAACCAAATATAACATTTAGAAAGTAATGTTTGTCATATATATATTTTTTGAAAACACGTAAAAGTTTTCCATGTAAGGAAACAATGGACAGTGACGAGAACTTTACGGGCATTTGTAGAACGAGTAAAATTATTTTAAGAAATTTTTTTTAAAGGAATTATATATGCTGACAGAGAATTCAATAACATCTACAGCTTTCCACCATGTTGAAAAATTAGGGAGTGCCAAGTCTACCTGCAACTCGATGGATTAAATATTATTATAAGATACGGATCACACTTAAGTATAATAGCCATCCCTTACAAATCAATTGGAACAATGGAAAATGATTTCGATGTTGACTGTGGGGTACACCTCCCAATTCTACTAAGCCACTCGAAAAGGCCTTAACATGTGTCTTTTCTTTTTCACATCTGTTGCTGTTTTATTTAATTTATAATTTTGTTGTCTTCATTGTGCCTTGTTACTCCTTATCTGACATAATAATCCATTAATAGTTATTTAATCAAAAGGAATATAGTTTGAGAGTATCTCATTGAAGTCCATTTGCGGTTTCTTCACACTTCTTTAATAAAACCTTTTAAAAATAACCCCATGTATTATGTGTTTGGTTGTTTCTTAACAATACCAAGTATCGCAAGCGTTTTATACTTCTCTTAACGTAAAAGCATCTTATTTTAGATTAGATCAAAATTTTACTTAAATTATATTTCATTTTTTTATTGATATGAATAAAAACTGTGAGAAAGCAGATGTGTCGGTAATGCCTAGTAAGAAATAGTACTTATGCAAAATATTATTACACTCTGTGCGCACGAATGCGGTACGCAGTCACTTTGCTGTAATTTTCTAGACTTTGTTAAGCTTTTTTTGCGTGGTGTGGAGGAAGATCCTGGAAGTGGAACTCAAGCAGGGTTTCAGAAAAGTTGTAAGTACCCGTAAATGGACTATACATGACAATTGGTTGCTTATGGAAATACTTCCTACGTTAGAAGATTTCATTCTTCAAATTTTCACTAACTGAGAAAATTACATCAGGACATGTTAAAAAGCACTTGGCGCCTTGACTTCGGCGAGAATAGCGCAGCCAATATTGAGGTAAATTTAATTGCTATCAGGTCAATCTTTACATAATTGGAGCGATTTCACAGCGTAGAAACACCAGAGAAAATAAGCTTCATATGTGCCAGATATTAAAGATTTATGCGTCACAATTTCTACCACATATATTTTTTATAAACACGAATTTGCAGTAAAAATACAATAAAATCAACTAAACGTTACTTTTTAGCATATTAAATTAAAAACCCTGTAAAATTTATACTTTACACAAAAAATAGCGTCAGTTGCATACTCTTGGCATGTAATTTCAAACGATAGCCCTTTATAAACGTCATGTCTACGTAATACGATGATACTTAACTTAAGACTTGTTACAGGCTCATGTGCTGCAGAAAACGTAATAATTGTGTATACGCCTTTGTAATGTTCACAACAATAAAAAGTGTCTTTCTCGTGTGTGCTAATATGCAGCATCCGTGGAAGGCGCAGTAAACGGAATGTCATTTCACTTGCGAGAACACAACGCGCGTCCTGCGTGAGACAACTTGACACGTGTCAGAAATACGTGGGCGTAAAACAACGGTCAGGCCCTTTTACACCCACCAATAATAGAAAATTGCGTAGTCCGGAAAACAAACAAAAAACAGGTCTACTACATACATAAAACATGGAGCAAAACAGGTAACTAGCAAGGCGAGCCAGCGAACAAGGGTACAGAGCGCGGGCCTCTGTTACAACAGCTGCGCCGCTAGAGGAAGAGGGCAACGGTAACTGCTAAGACTCCAGCCACGACGACGGGCTACAAAGATCGCGTTACGCCTTGTAGCGGTGCTTGCTTCACCTAAAAATTACAATTACATTACTAGTTGCGAAAACTTGCACGGACGTTGCGTGTTTCGTAGCGACCCTTTTCCCATTTCCAGGGATTGCAGGCATCAGCATACTGGAGTTTACCTCTGGGTCGTTGCTTAGCTCCTAATACTTGCCTGGCGTTCTTCCGCCCCTCTGGCATTGTTGGCCAAGGAGGAGCGAACGCGAGCGTTGAAGACGTCCACCACCAACACCACACACAACCTGCTTTACACTCCTGGACTCCGGATACTTGCTCTGCAGAAGCGATAAATGCCACTTAATCACGTTAAAAATTAATCTTCATTACACCACTACTGTCTGTACCTGACCGTTGCGGCAAATACCAAAAAAAAAGACAACTATTTATTTGGCTGAAGATTCCACCCTTCACAACCCCAAGAGCAGCGGGGAAAGGGAAGAATGTTCGTAGAAATGAGTAACTCGTAAAATTGACGTAGAACCAGATCGCCATCCCACAGTGTCCCTTCCTATAAGCTCGCAGAGCGTCTCCGTGCTGAAAAGCGATACCTCGGCCAGCGACCCAGCACATCCTAGTAACACGACATATCACATATTTACACTGTGTCCCTCCCGCACAATTGCTCGCCTCCCACCAAGGCTAACCGGGTTCAATCCCCGGCCGGGTCACTCCCAGATTTTCGCAAGTGGGAATCATGCCGGACGATGCCACTGGTCGGCGGGTTTTCTCGGGGATCTCTCGTCCCCCGTCCCCCCGCCCTTGCATTCCGGCGCTGCTCCATACTCACCTCATTTCATCCTCATCGTCTCCCAAAGACCTCGATGTTAAGAACCACCTAAATCTCTCCAACTTCACTCCCTCCACAGAGCACCCTGCGCAGTACCACGTGCTCACAGTCATACATCCAAAATGTACGCCGGAATAGCCCCACATGGCTCGGTGTTGGGCAACTATGGTGTCACATTGCAAGTAAACTACACTCTGCGAAGCACTACGTGCAAATTTTGTGAAAGTATCATTTAACCATAAAACGGTACCTAAATATAAACAGAAGTATAAAACGTTTGTGATAAGTGATTTCTTTAGAAAACAACCGAACACGTCATACATGAGATGATTTACCGGAAGTTTTTATACAGAAGATGTGATACTCTGAGTGGACTATGTTTTTATATTCAGTACTATTACCAATATTCCATTTTTTTTCGAATAACTAAACGATAACTAAAGTAGGTTGAACTACAATGTCAGCATCAAAACTGGCGAAGTAGTCACATAAAAAAAAACATATTTATATAAACGTGTTTAAAGGTGCTTCAGTACGGCAAAACTGTTCAAAATTTTAGGAACTGTCTTTACTTGGTACCAGACTCATCCTCCCGTCGTTTATTCATGCTTATATCAGTCATCCAGTTGGCAGTAGGAGTTTTTTATGTTTGTACTGGTGATAGCCGGGACTCGAACTGGAAAATTTGGCTTTTATGTATTCGCTGTTAAAACTATGATACAGCATTAGGACGTGGGAAATTACATACGTTTTGATTTCATAGGAAGTAATAATGTGACCATAACTAAAAATACCTAAACATACAAATGAAAACTGCATTAATAGTGTTACGCGCTGAAGCTCGCACCGCCTGTGGGCTCCCGTTGTGCGCGGTCCAGCTATGTGGGGGGTAACCCACCTCGACCTCCCCTCCCCCAGGCAGACCCGCTCACTGCCTCGTCCCCCCTCCACCAGGGGCATCAGGGGAATGATTGACAGCGGCGAGACCTGGCTGCCGTTACAGTCTCTCTCCCCCCCCCCTCCTGCTGGAGAAGCGGGCGAGTGTAGATGTTGCGCAATAATATTCTGGGAGCTAGAACTCTCGGTGCAAAGGGGCATTTAGAGAAATTTCTGAGCGATGGCCTACGGCCCTGTAAATACAAGACACGGCAGTACTGTCGGCAGTCTTTTTGTGGAAGCCAATTAACTGAGTGCGGTGATCGAGGGACGTGTAGAGGACGGACGAAGACGGGAGATTGCGAGGCGACGGTGCACGCGGTGTTTGTGGTGTGAATGGACGAGAGGGCGGGATACCGGCGATCGAAGGCTACTTTGCATGAGGGCGCTCGGAGGACTAGAAAATTGCGTACTGGTGGGACCTGGACTAAACTGAGGTGGGACTGTATGAACATGTGATACGGACTTTATTGTTAATATTGGAACTGTTAAATATGGACAAATAATTTGCAAATTAATTGAATAGGTTTTGATACATTGTCAATTGTGACTGACTTTTATTTATTTAATTACATTTATTTATTTCAGGTAGTTATAAAATGTGTTGAATCAATTCATTAATTGTAAGCCGCCAGTGATACCCATTTATTTTGAGATGTTGGGTCAAGATAATTTTTTTTATAGTAAGTTAATTATAATTTCTTTATTTTATTTACAATAAATTATTTAATTAACACCTCGACTCCATAACGAACTTAGTTTAGCCCACTGACTTTGAGAAAAATTATAACATTATAGTCGGGATTATGTGGAATTCGGAACCGAAATCCCGTGGTTTGAAAGCAGCTCTCAGTTACACTCTACTGAGGTTACAAAAATGGCGCACGATTTTCAGTACACGAGGTTGCCAGATTCATTTTTTCCGATAACTCGGGTACAAGCTGGAGGAATTAGGCCTATTCTATTGTGTCTACAAAATCCTCTCAAGTTTACTCATCCCCATTTGCAAAAAAATAAAGTGGTGCAAGAACAGCAATTTTGTTTATACAGACGTGGCCTCTTGGTGATTCTGCCAGTTATCTTTGAGCACGAGATCCAGCCACGCTGACAAACTAAACCCGTGCTCGCATCACCACTCCCAGCCCTCGCCCGACAACCATTCCATCTGGACCGCACGTGTAATAACTCTCCCGAATCATCCCCAACCACTCCCGGTGCCTTTGCGTGGAGCGGTCTTAGCGGGGGAGGGGGGAGGTGCTCCTGCCTGCACACAATTTCCAGGCTAGTAGGGCCGGGCAGGAGAAGGGGGCACGAGAGCAGCGCTGAATGCATAATTTATGTAATTTAGGGGTTGGCGTAAAGGGACGGGTCAATGAGGTTGGGGGGCGCAGGCCGCGGGTGTGTGGTTGCATGGGCGAAGAAGCGAAAAGGGGGAGGAGGAAGTTTCGGGGGCGAGCCAACTTACCCCCCTGTGTGACCGCGAGGCAGCACGATCGTGAATTAGGCATGGTACAGGTTTGCAGCATCCACAGCGGACCGTCTGCAAGAGTGCAATCCCCTCCATCACCGCTCCGTGACCGGCCCGTCCCGGTCAGATATCACGGTGTCTTTGAATAATGGTCTGCTAATGAAGGACTACCCTCGCATCGGCTGGAAAGAGAAGGGTTGGGAGGTTGGGAGGTCGATAGGCAACCCCTCAGAGAAAACGGTCGCGCATCAAAGTTTCAGGTTACAGTTGCATGCGTTAATAATGCCGCGACCTCTCTGCATGCAATTTGCGGGAGGAATAGGGGATGGGGCCATTAGCAGGGGAACGCCAGCTCGTTACATGTTTAAACACGTATTTCTCTTCCCCCGCAGCAGCACGCGAGAGAGGATTGTCCTTCTTCCTCGCACATACGTCAGTCTTGGTTGGCCTAGAATTTTGAATTAGTCCCATTGAATGTACACGGAATTTTCGACGCAACATCTGTAAAGGGTTTGTGTTTGCTACATAAGTACTTTTTTTTTCTACCAGTTAACCGGAGAAGTAGGGGTTAAAAATAAATCTTAACTCACTTTAAAGTTTTACTACTAAACCATATATAGGGATTTTCTTGGGAACCAATCTTATGACGTACTATGCCAAGCAGTTATTAATTTATTTGTATATTCGAAGTATACATTCTTGCACGTAGGTCCTGAAGTGTAATTTGAATGCAAGGGGCCACGGTGGTGCAGTGGTTAGACTATTCACCTCTCACATAGACTAACCGGATTCGATTCCCGGTGGGGTGGCTCCCGGATGTGGAAATCGTGGCATGTGAGAATCGTGCCGGACGATGACGCTAGTCGGCGGGTTTTCTCGGGTATATCCCGTTTCCCCCACCCTTTCATTCCGGCGTTGCTCCGTACTCACCTAGTTTCACCCTCATTGGTTCTCAAGACCTCGCTGTTAAGAGCAGCCCAAATCTCTTTGCTCACTCACTCTTTGGATGCATCTTGCAAAGGAGTTAAATTACTCAATAAACTTTTACTGTATATTGGTCGGAGTTCCTGAAGTTGTAACTGTGACTTTGCAATTGAGACATCTATTATATACAAATTTCAGGTCGTCTTATTATCTTAAAACTATTATTTAAATATTATCAAATAATATTTTGAAATATTTTTGCATTGACGAGCAAAATTGCAAGTATGAGAACAATAGTGCAGAGCAAATATAGTCATCGCCTTAGTAACGGCAGACGCTAGTCAGCAATTACACACTTTGAAGCAATCAATTTAATGCTGAAATTGGCTTTGTTATTCGAAACGTGAATCATGAAACTAACAAGTATTTCGAAAGGGTGCTCAATTTTGTATGTAAACGTAATAAGGCCTAGACGGGCACCGAGCGAGGTTGCGCAGCGGTTGACTTCTGGAACTCGCATTCGAAAGGAACTGTGTTCGAATCCCGGTTTTGGCCATCCCGAATTCGGTTTTCCATAGTTTCCAGTAATCACCCTAGGAAAATGCTGAGATGGTTTCTTTCTATAGTCGATGGCCGATTCCTCCTCCACACTTTTACTCCTCTGAGCAATTTGCTCCGTCTCTAACGACCTCGTTGTCGAAGAGACTTTAAGCCTACCTACCGACCTACCTGGATGAACTTGTATCAATGGTGCATGTGGAAGCTAGGAAATATACTTCGGTATAGCATGGGACTGCAATACATGGACGCCCGAAATAAATAATACGAAACTAGAGGAGAACGTACAAGTTCGATTAGTGATGATAATACTTTAATAAATAATAGTTCGGGCGAAAATAATCGAACTCATACACCTGCCACAGACTGAAGTCTGATAGGGGGATCTAGTATTATCAAAGAACTAATCCAGGGGGGAACAGCTCCCCAGTCGGAACAGTTGAGATATGCCAAGTATACAGTCTTATTCAGCTAAGACGGTCACCACAAATATCTTCCGAACAGCTCAAGGTAGCATCATTTTGATTTCAAATTCGTAAATGGCACTACGGGTCTCATAAGACACTGTCTATGTCTGTTCAGAGATGTAGTTATTTACTTGGATATCGATATAAATGTTGGTGTTTTAAATGGGAATATAACCATTTTTCCCCATTAGCATAACATGTTACTAAGCGGTGAGTTCAGTGACGTGATTACTTTAAAAACCCGAAGAGCACTTTTTGTGATACAAATGGGTGCATATATGAGTATGCATTTGACTGTAACTGTGGCGTGTTGGGTTGCATTATGTGCTGGGATGTCCAGCGGAGAGTTCCTACACAGACGACGCACGCGCTGGTGGTACAGTAACACAGGTGTCAAACGCATGCGAAAAGTTGTTAGTTAGTGTTGTTGTAGATGATACAGACAAATAAAACGTGTGTTTAATTCGATGTTCATAGCTTGATTTCAGTTAATTCACCGATAAATAATTTCTTTTTCACAGTCTACACCAATGCAACTGTCTGCGCGCTACTTTCATTTTCTATTTCTTTCCTTGTTAGGAGTTTTGGTTAGTTTCCCCTTCATTTAGTTCCTTCCCTTGTTAATCTCTCCGTTTCCAACCGCTTTTTCCTTACGTCCGAAATGTAGAATAGCGTTAGATTTGCGCTGGCATGCATGCTACTCTTCAACTTTCATTGCTTTGTTCTTGCTGTACTGTGTACAATATCGTGTAAATAAATACATTATAAAATAGAGCATACATCTATGAAAAACCCCTTTTATCTCAAAAAGTGCTCGTCTTATTTTCAAAATAATCACGTCACTGAACTCACCGCGTAATAATATGTCATGCTGTTGGGAGAAATACGTATATTGCCATTAAAAAAAAACCGAAGTTGATTTCGTTATGTCAGTGATTAATTACATCTCGGAACAGATATAGACGATGTCTTATGAACCACATAGTGCCAATTTACTAATTCAAAAAAAAAAATTTCGATACCTTTAGCTGTTTGGAAGATATTTGTGGTGAACATCATAGCTGAATAACTGTACATAATTAGTGGCATTTGGTGAAGTGTTGCAAGGTAAACTGGTGTTTGCTCAGTACTGTACACACTCGGCGCACTCAGCAGGAACCAGTAACCAAAGTGGGGCTGGGAGAAACATAATACATTGCGGCCACTAACGACAGAGCGGCGAGGCACCCATTACACACATGCTGTGACGTCAACTGCAATTTTACGTTCAAATGGCAGATGTGAGTAGTAGATATTAGATGAGTCGGGCACAACGGGACCTGGGACCGGAGCTCAAAGATGTTCATTCTCTGTCATTCCAGACACCGGCAGCTATAGTGTCCACCATGTTGGATGTCGGTGTCATTTACCTAGATCTTATAACTTAAACCTTGAAAACTCAAAAAATCCCAAAAAAAAAAAATTATAAAAAATTTATTTTATAAATATATTTAAAGTTTATAAAGAGTCTATTAAAAATTTGTAACAAAATTTATAAATAACTTATTACAAATTTATAATAAAAATTTAATTTTCGTATGTTTGGGCATAGAAGGGACTCGGAAAAGGAGCAGAGGTGCCAACCGGTCGCCATGTTATTATGTCACCCAACTGCCATCTTGGAATTCGATAAACTTGGGCCAGTGACCTTTGACCTTGACCTATTGACCTTATGGTTTTTAAACTTGAACCCAAAAATTGTCAAAACACTAAAAATTCCTAGTAAATATAAGAATCATTAAAATTTTGAGAAAAATTATATAAATTATTAAAAACTTAATAAATAAAAAATATTATTAAATGTTGTTTTTAAAAACTAACATTTCCGGAGGTCACCCACAGCACAGCGTCCAGCAGACGACAAAGTTCCCGGTGGAACCTGCGCTTTCCTCACCAANACAAAGTTCCCGGTGGAACCGGCGCTTTCCTCACCAAACCTCCCCTCCTGGTGGCCGATACCTATTAAAAGGTCATACCAGGAGCGCTTCTTTCTACTTTACGTTATCTCCCGCAAACAAAAGCTAGATCAGCTCTTTTGTTTCACAGGGCGCCACCGGGAACTTTGAATTTTGAGTCCGTCATACTGGTCCGAAAATATTTTAAAAACACTNCTTTTGTTTCGCAGGGCGCCATCGGGAACTTTGAATTTTGAGTCCGTCATACTGGTCCGAAAAGATTTTAAAAACACTAAAGCTAAATACTTACACACCACATTTAAAACTCTACCGCGCACGCGCTTANAAAGCTAAATACTTACACACCACATTTAAAACTCTACCGCGCACGCGCTTGTCCTACACACGAAAAATTAAGTATGATGGCATTCCCTTAGCACATTCTCGGCCCAGTGCGACCAGGCTGTGTCGGACTAAGATTTGGGAAACGCCCNATTAAGTATGATGGCATTCCCTTAGCACATTCTCGGCCCAGTGCAACCAGGCTGTGTCGGACTAAGATTTGGGAAACGCCTGGTAACAGAAATTGTTTCCCGCCTCCTCGCCCTCCAGCAGACGACAGACCCCTCTCCAATAAATTACATTTTATTNCGGTAACAGAAATTGTTTCCCGCCTCCTCGCCCTCCAGCAGACGACAGACCCCTCTCCAATAAATTACATTTTATTAACATTTCCCTCCCCTCCCCATCACAATCTACATTCTCTTGAATGCACTCCACCAGCCATATTGTTTTTTTTCGTCTGTTATTAAATTTTAACACTTAGGTGGGTGGCACTTATGACTCCAAAGAACATGCTAGATTTCGGTTACCTGCACCTTGACCTCTCATCTGTGACGTTAACCCCGTGCCCTTGGCATTGGATAGCCTTGCACCAAAAATAAAGAGAAATTGTAAAATGGTTTATACAATCCAGAAAAATCGAAAATAATATTTTTAAAAAAAATTCATTAAGTACTTGTTTATTTTTCATCAATATTTCGATAAAACTTGCAATATTTCCATAAATATCGCAATCATTCCATCAATATCGCAATATTTCCATCAATATCGCATCATTCCATCAATATCACAATCTTTCCATTAATCTCGCAATATTTCCATCAACCAGCACCGTACTCAGCAATCCATACCAATCCGCACAAAAAACAAAACGCCAATCCACACCCCAGTCCACACGCCAATACACGACAATCCTTCGCAATCCTCCTCCACAATTCACAGCAACCCACGCCAATCCTTCGATCAATCCCAATCCTTCGATTGATCCTTCGATCAATCCTTCGGTTTTTCCCCCACACATCCACACATATGTATATAAATTACATTCGTTCGCCAACTGTCTCCAAATGTGTACACGTTGACAGAATTAATCTTTTTTATGCAGTCCACTATCCATGCATTTTTATACTATAGTCTTTATTATCATTCCATATGCAGATCTTTCCATTAATAGTCCAGTGATCTTAGCACCACTTTAATGTTGTGAGTGAAAAAAGGATACGACACACAAAAATAAAGAAAAACTAATTATTTTATAATAACGATTTATTGTTATTTTGTAATTACAATTTTAGAAGAAAGCCGTTCATCACATCATGCAATATATCCCCGATCTTTCAGTTTACTAATGATTGAATATATATCGGTAATGTACTTGAGATCCCCGCGTTTTTAAAGGCAATCAAATATCCGAGTATGAAAAAGTTCGGTCATG
Organism: Clitarchus hookeri; assembly: GCA_002778355.1. NCBI lineage: Eukaryota > Metazoa > Arthropoda > Insecta > Phasmatodea > Phasmatidae > Clitarchus > Clitarchus hookeri. The sequence goes on along the minus strand of NQII01001934.1, from coordinate 611,640 downwards.
TCTTCGGGAAATAGGTAGCCAGTATTCTCGCCGTCTTCTTCCTTCTTCATGTCGCTTGTTGCAGCAAATGTGTTGGAGGAGTGTGTCAGTGCATCGAGAAAATCGCCATCATAGTCTTCAGCACTATCACTCTCTTCATGTTAATTTTCACCAATGCTCTCTTCGTGGTATTCTTCACCTCCTGTTTTGTATTCTATATTAGGTTTTGGTTTTTATTTTTGTAGCAGGAGTTGTATGCCCATCAGTATTTAGAGTCGACGACCGTTTATTTTGAAGTTCTTCGACTTCACGCAAACTTACATAACAATATGTTATTCAAATATGTTTGTTGGCATATGTATATAAAAATATAGAAATTTTAAATAATTTTATAATCCTATTTTTATATATACATAATTGGTATAAAATTAATCAAAATCATTTCTTATTTTTATATTTATATACTTAAAATTAATTATGTATAATTTAAGATTAAAATAATGTTATATTTCTATATTTAAGTATACATAATTATTTGTGAGTTTTCTTCTGGGGCGGACGAGTATGTGGGTTTTCTCAAAGTGCTCCCATATTTATACATATACATTTTTTGGTGGATGACATTTTGTGGGCACATGCTTGGCTCTTTATTGTAAAAAATAATCACATTTATATAGAAAGAAATTGCATTTGACGTTCTTACACCGTAAATTGAACATCGATTTGGAAGTGCTCTCTCGTCATACCACGAAAATGAATTGCGAATACGAAGGCCTGCCTTCGACCTCAGCGACCATGGAGCCGCGACCTGCATCATCGCTAACTGGTTTTCGCCGGTGCCGATTCTGCGATAGAGTTTTCACCTTCGACACGAAATGCTCAGCCACATGAGAGAACCATCTGTACCAAAAGTTCACCGCACACACCACAATTAGCAGCACATGCTCCTCAATCAGCTCTGCAAGCTCCGCAATCAGCTCTACGCGCTGCGCAATCAGGTCTGAACGCTCCGCACTGAGGAGTCAGCACTGTGCAATAGTAGTACTACAAGTATTTGAATTCACGTATGCTTGAAGACGGTGCAAACCACTGAAGGATCAGGGATGTATCGCATCATGTGATGAACGGCTGTTTTCAGAAATTGTAATTATAAAATAATTGTTTTATTGTAATTTTTGTGTGTCGCGTCCTTTTTTCACTCACAACTTTAAAGCGGTGCTATTAACACTCGACTATTAACGGAAAGATCTGCACATAGAATGATAATAAATACTTTAGTATAAAAATACATTGATAGTTGACTGCATACAAAATATTAATTCTGTCGACATGCACAAATTTGGAGACAATTGGCGAAAGAATGTACTTTCTATACATATGGGTGGGAGACATATCAAAGGATTGATCGGAGAACTGGGATTGATCGAAAAATTTCGATTTATCTAAGGATTGACGTTGGTTGCTGTGAATTGTGGAGGAGGATTGCGAAGAATTGGTGTGGATTGGCTTGTGGATTCATGTGTGGATTGGAGTAGATTGGAGTGGATTGGTGTGTGTATTGGAGTTTATTGGTTTGTGGATTAGTGTGGATAAGTGTGTGGTTTGGTGTCTGGATTGGTGTGTAGATTAGTGTGTGGATTGGTGTGGATTCATGTGTGGATTCATGTGTGGATTCATGTGTGGATTGGTGTGGATGGATGTGGATTGGTATGATTGCTGATTGCGATACTTATTGATGGAAATATTGCGAGATTTAACAAAAGATTGATGAAGGAACAAGTATTTAACTTTTTTTTTTAAATTTCTTCAAATATTTTTTTACAACTTTTTGGATTTAATAAGAAAAATTAAAATTAATTTTTGGGTTTATGAATATTGAAGGTCGAGGTGAAAGCCCCCCATATCTAACATCTTGATCGAGTCATCAGTGCTACCTAGGTGTTGAAAGTGTAATGATATACGAAAAAACAATATGGCGGGTGGAGTGCATTCGACAGAATGGTGATTGGTGAGGGGGTAGGGGAGGTTAATGTTAATAAAATGTGATTTATTGGAGGAGGTCAGTTGTCTACCAGACGTTTTGCTGTGGGGGAGCTCCGTAAACGTAAGTGTTTAATAATTTATAATAATATTTTATTATATGTATGTATTTAATAATTTTAATTTTATTATTTTTATTATTTTTTAATAACTTTTTCAGAAATTTTTGGGTTACTTGTGATTTTTTTAGTTCAAGGTCAAAGGTAATTCAATGTCAACGGGTCTACGTCAAAGGTCACCGGGCCAAGGTTACCAAAATCTAATATGGCGTTTGGGTGACATAATAACATTGCGACTGGTTGGCGCCTCGGCTCCTTTCCCGAGTCCCCTCTATGCCCAAACGTTAAACAATTTTATTTTTAATAATTTTAAAATATTTTTTTTAAATGAAAAAAAAATTTAAATCTTTTAATAAAATTATAATTTTTTGAATATTTTTATAAATAAAAAAAAATTATAAATATATTTTTTGTACTTTTTTGGGATTTTTTGGGTTTTCAAGGTTAAAGGTCACCGCTGTTAAGGTTAAATATCAAGGTCAAGGTCACCGACATCGAACATGTCAGACAAGATGGCATCTGTGGTCTGGAATGACAGAGAATGAAGAGCTTCGACCTCCAGTCCCAGGTCCCGTTGTGCCCGACTCGTGTTTTTCTACTACCGATGTGAAAACTAGCAAACGATTGGGTATAGCACAGAGCAAAACACACAGCACACCTTGCAACATTTCACCTCACGCTGCTGCTATATACATATAACACATTATTTTTTAAGTCTTTTCAAGAGTCAATATATTTTGTGAAATTTTGAGGATATTTTGTGGTTTTGACATGATATCGTCAAAAATAACCACATCATATAAAAATAACATTAATCATTTTTCCCCGTAAATGTGATAATTTACATTTCAAATATTTATTCATTCAAATTTCACCTAAATATAACCTGTTTTGTACGTAACTAGGAGGCATAATGATAACCAAGTTAAATGGCTCCCATCTCACGCGCTATAAGGATGATAATAACATGCTGTCCATCCACTTGAATGAGCCATATGAAAGTCTCCCGTAAAATAGTGACCGTAATAATATTTATCAAATTTATTTTTTGGAAAAATTAGTATTTAACGTGGCAAATTAATTCCCACGTACTCTAGATGAAAGTTTCAAAAGATAATTTTATTTTTCGTATCTTTAACCTGGAGTATATTCCGGTGTTATAACAGTCGCCCATGTTTTGGAGAGGGTTTTATGTACCCTCACTTAAAATGGGGACATCCCGCAGAAACGAAGCAATTTATGTAGTACTAGCTTACCCGGCCACGCGTTGCTGTGGCATAAAAGATTTTGGTTCTATTAATTTTTGTGAAATTAATTGAAAGAAGTATACGCATTTTCAAAATATTTATTATTGAAGTACTTATTCGTATACAACGTTTTTAGTTTTACCATCTTCCGCGCGTATGAATAAGTTGGATGGTTCAAACAGCTGAAATGTTCAAACAGACAGCTGTCAACAAAGGCGCTTCCTGACGCGAAAGCATGGTAAAAATTAGCTTTTTGCATATTTTAGTACCTTACAGATAAAAAATAAAGGTGTGTAAACATTTGTGGGAACGAAAGGAAGGTTTATAAAAAAACAGAATGCAAATTGGTTGATTTTTTCGGGAGTTATACGCGTCCGAACAAATTGACACAACATTTATATATTTATGTATATAGATTACTCTGAAGATTTAAATTCCAAATTTTAAATTCTCCATTGCAAGTACTCATGGCGCCCGCAGATTTAAATTAATGCGCAAATAATGTTCATACAATAAAACCACAGCGGTAAAGGCTTAATTGTTTAATTAATAAAGCAATGTTTTGGAGGTTTTGGTATGAATCTCGTATTGCAGGGTTTCTCACAGAATGACTAAAAGTGAAAATCTTTTTATAGTAATGCGCCCGAATTAAAGGCTCTAACCCGATCACACTTAGCCTCCTAGCTGTAAATTCAGGCAGGCAAATGAAAAACTGGTGGGTGTAGATCCAACTCCCAAAAGTTTGGGAAATAAGCATAGATGGTTTCTACCCTTTGATAAGAAAAAAAGAGTAAGAAGGGCAATGGAGTAAGTGTTTGCACATGCTCAGATAAAAATCCCACGCAGATAATAAAGAAAGTGGATACTTGCTTAGGGTAAATGTACATCTGACAAATGTTTTTGCGTCCAGCCAGATTTTTTTGTGATATTTCTACTAATAAATTGCTATGTTATTGATATTTGTGCAACAAAACTCGTTACAGTAACTTTGTTAAGATATACTTGGTTTATTATATTAAAAGTATATATTATTTGATCAACCATGTAAATTATGTTTAGAAAAAAAAAAAAAAAAAAGTCATTTACATATATTTTTTTTGTACTGCAGTGAGCGTATTAAAATATTTTGCTGTGTAAAACAGCTGTAAGCATACAAGTTAATTTTCCTGGTACTTAGCTATCATATTTCATGTTAACAGATAATTGGTGCACTATTTTTCTTTATCAATTTAACTTTTCAAATTATTTTGGTATAAAAACTAATAAATTGATAAAAATACTTTTTCAACACATTATTGAGATCAAGGTATATGCGTAAGAAATGTAGTGTATGGTTCTACAGTATAAATAGTTTGCGGTGCTAATGAAGTTGGATTCTTCCCCTTTTTAATGAAATGTCTTCCGTTCGAAGCATGATAGCCTTTTTTTTNTGCGGTGCTAATGAAGTTGGATTCTTCCCCTTTTTAATGAAATGTCTTCCGTTCGAAGCATGATAGCCTTTTTTTTTATCGTTATGGTGTGTGGCAACCCAATACGTGACGTGGTTTAGACTAGAGCTGGAAGGGGGCCTAAAATAATAAAAATAGGTATGTAGTATTTGAACTTCCTATGTGCATACGACGATGTTTGCAACTCAGGGTATTGCGTGAAGCTTGTCTATAGCAACGGCGGTGGAAAGCGTCTGCGATGACGCTAGCACCTGTGCTGCGGCGGTCGAATTTGATGTACGTGCGTGGTACTACGTAACATTAAAGCATGTGACTTATATAAAAAANCTGTGCTGCGGCGGTCGAATTTGATGTACGTGCGTGGTACTACGTAACATTAAAGCATGTGACTTATATAAAAAAAGCATTTTCCCGCCAAACGTTTGGACTAACAACGAAATGTTGAAGTAAATCTTCGTTCGTGGTGACCGGNTAAAAAAAGCATTTTCCCGCCAAACGTTTGGACTAACAACGAAATGTTGAAGTAAATCTTCGTTCGTGGTGACCGGATCATCGCACTAGACCCCATGGCACGAGTTAGCGCGGTGCTCTCTAAACACTTGTAAAAGTTGTTCACGGTAAACTGAGCCCTTTTGAAACCCTTGCTTAAGATCTAATTGTACGCACATTGTGTGTCCTTCCACCATATGCTATATTAACATTGTCGTGGGTCTCACTACTTTATTCATGCTCCATCCCAGTGAAACTGAAAACTTATTTAAAAAAAGTAAATCTTTTACGAAGTTGCTAATTATTGCGCTTAAAAGCTTTATATAATATAGAAAGCATAAGAAATCATTTCAGTACTTACAAATATTTACCATTCACTTTAAGTCACCAGGGGGCCTCGGTGATCTAGTGGTTAGTCTATTCGCCTCCCAACTTGGCGAACCGGATTCGATTCCCGGCGGGGTCGCTCCCGGATTTTCCCATTTGGGAATCGTGCCGGACGATACTGCTAGTTGGCGGGGTTTTTTGGGGGATCTCCCGTTTCTCCCTCGCTCTTGTGTTAAGGAAATGCTCCATACAAACCTCACTTCATCCTCATCGGCTCCACTTCATTCTCAGTACATAGGTTCAAGTGGTTGCCAAAGAAGTCACCAGTCAATATCAGCCCCTGGTGTGAGTACAGAGCTGTCAAGTTTAGCTCTGCCATCAAATGGACCCACGATATTGACGGGTTTCTTATTCACCATGGCACTTCTGCCAGAGAGCGCGCTTGGAATCCAAAGGCCGCAAAGGCAAAGGGCAAGTAGGAGAGGCACGAAGGTCTCCACGTCACGCAGACAAACTAGAGCCGGACGAGATACGCCAATAGCATTCCTACCTCCTTTTCTGCGAGGAGGAACACTAGTTTCCCCCTTCTTTCCCCACCCTCCCCAAACCTCCCCTGACAGTAAACCTGCCCGGACATCNCCCTCAGTGGGTGTATCTGAACAATCGCCACGAGAGGCATCTACCCTACTCTTGCTGTTGTGCGTGCTCTGTATAACCCCCTTCTGCCCCTTTCCCTGAAATCAGTCTTGCACCCACAGATGACGACATATTTCATTCCCGTGAAAGTTTTCCCGTGACGACACGCACCGCATTGTCTCTTGGTCACGTGCGGCCAGAAAAATCACCTAGACATAAATTTTTAAGCGAGATATTTGGGTGGCAATACTTATCTTTGAAATTAGTTTTTTAAAACTTAACTTTGTTAGATCTTACAATATTATGTAGTTATATTTTAGAGTCAATTATTGTTTTAACTTCCTATACCACTTTCACGTATTAGTCGTTCTCAGAAGTTAAGAGCCACCGAAATCTCTTCACTCACTCAAACTCACTTAACGTCGAACGCTATAAAATATAGTTATTGACTATTGTTCCAAATGAGAGGGCTTTCAAAAATGCTCACGTTACCGCGAATAGCCTATATCAAAGTTTTACTTACATATTTGTAACAATATAGGCCGTAAGGTAAACATTTATGAATACTGAAGTTATTTATTTTACATTCTGGTTTTTTTTTAATGCATACGAGTGTAAGAATCAGCAAATCTCTATAACATTTACTTTTATCACAATTTCGTAATTTAACTTAACCGATGCGTGAATGAAGTGATTATGTCCATAGGAATGTTAATTGTACATACGGTGGAAGAATACAGAATGTGCATACAAGTATATCTAAAGCAGGGCTTTCAAAAGCGCTCAGTTTACCGTAAACAACTTTTAGTTATTCGCACCGTACATATTCGTAAAAAAAATAATGATTTACAAAAAATAATTGTGGTATTTGAAATTTTGTAACTCTTTAAGAGTATCAATCCCAGTAAAAACCTACTTTTCTACGCATAAGGGCAAAATAAGTCAACCAAGCAGCTTAGTAAAAGTTTATACTCTGGACACGGAACAGTCGTTTCAAACACAAAAGCGCGACCCCACACTGTACCATTAAGAGACGACTCGAAAAGAAAATTTTCAACGGTGGGCAACGAGCTACAAACGAAAAGACAAAAGTAAAAAAAAAAAAAAAGCTGGGAGAAAATGACAGCACATACAAAATCGCAGTTGCGAAGCGCCACTATTGGAAAATTGGCACGCGTGGTGCAAATACAGCAGAGACTAGCTGACGATGGTGCACTTAAAATGTACCAGCAAGTAATGCGGCACCACAAATCGTGACTAGTCGATTCTGACATGTAAAAACTATGCTGACGTCAGGGTCACGCATATACATTGCACGATAAAATTCTGTCTGTGTGACCTCGTGTCTTCATGACAAGGAGTAAGAACACAAAAAATTCTAAAATGTATCAGATGTGTACCGACAAATTACGCCCCTCTTTTGCTGATAGGCTAACATAGGAACAGCTTAAATACGTGTACTTAACCATCTGAGCACTATAACAAATGAAAGAACATTAATTATTGTGAAGAACTAATGAGTCTTTACTTTTTTTTCTCTTCGCACTAACAGTTAGAGTAAGTGCTAGTATTTTTAATCGAAAAATACTTCGTGGAAAATTATTATAACGATGTATACCTTAAGAATATGAATCTGGAAATAAACACAACAATTATGTGGGTGATGCATCTCTTTGCCATAATGTAACGTGAAAGCAGGCAAAGTAACACATTTTTCTTTCGGCTAAAATTAATATGAATGTAATAGAGAATAAATGTGTAAAGAACTCGTGAATGCCACGTTAACATGCATAGCAATTTTTAGACTCGTATGTTCAATCTATTACAGCCAGAGGAAGTTCTAATCTTCTACCAATTTTTTTTATAAATATTTTGTTTCGCATACACACACCGTATGTACGCACTTGAAGCACTGATTGATAACTGCCAGTCCAGTTTGTATTTAAAAATTTTCTTACAACCTTTCGGCACAAAATTTGCGAACCTTCATAAACCACACGAAGGGTGCTGAGGATCAGCGGCGTGAGGTAAACTGTTGCAAGGTAAGCTGTGTTTTGCTCTGTGCTATACCTAAACGTTTGCTAATTAACACATCGGCCACTTAAACGCACGTGTTTAAAGTGTGCCTCATCGCTCTCTCGTGAGTGACCGCAATACATACAGTTTCTCCCGGCTGCGCTATGGTTACTGGTTCCTGCTGCGTGAGCCGAGTGTGTACAGCACTGAGCGAGCACCAGCTTACCTAGCAANCTGCGCTATGGTTACTGGTTCCTGCTGCGTGAGCCGAGTGTGTACAGCACTGAGCGAGCACCAGCTTACCTAGCAACACTTCACCACATGCCATTGCTGAAAATAGTGTAATGCCTGAAATGATCCGAAAATAGCGAGTTATGTCTGATTAAAATATGTCGCTTTTACTATTTATGAATAATAATAAATGTCCTGTGCAATTTAAAAGGNCCGAAAATAGCGAGTTATGTCTGATTAAAATATGTCGCTTTTACTATTTATGAATAATAATAAATGTCCTGTGCAATTTAAAAGGTTGAAATGAAAGGGGTTCTGCTTATGGGAAAAATTTTCCCATGCATAATTCGTAAGTTGTAAAATACGGGCGTGAATGTCTGCGACACTGCCGTAGTTTTACGTAAATATGTCTCCGTTAACGGGTGCTATTTTCGTTGGGATATGGGAATAAAACGAAAGTAATGAAATGGAAACTCAGATTGTATGATTCAAATCGACAGATCTATACTAGATACTTCATTTGGTGCCAAATCACCGATCAGGCACACCGGAGTGACGTGATAAACTGTCCGTAAATTATCGCACGCGCACGAAATCACCGCCAGTCACCGCGGGCCTTCACCTGCACCTCGCGTATGTGCGGCGCAAATTCAAGGTCACGTCGCATCGTAGTCGTATGCCCGACCGAACGAGACCACGCTTATTTCAGTCGTTTTTTGCAACGACGAGACATTATAGTATCGGGACTGATAAACCTGCAAGCATTACATCGCCTTTTTCGTCCTCGTACCCCTATGTCAGTTTTATTGTAAAGACGTATTCACGTCAAACACCACCCTTTCACAGAAGTATCACGTAAACGATGAGGCATTTTTCAAATGCTTGACGCAACATCTTTATTGGAATATTTTTCAAGCAGCCCCCGGCGCCTTGCATTTCTGCAACCGACGGTGCAAGAGTACATGCCTTATAGTATAATTCAGGCGTTTCCACAAGAAGTGAATAACTCCCTGGAAATGTTTTCTCAAACGTAGACATGTTAATAAAATCCGCCCATTCGTCACATTAACTACCAAAATATTCTTTCACTTCAAAAAAGGTTTTATTTCGATCAATATTAACATATTAAATAATAAACAGTGTTCGACAAACCACAATTAAAAATATAGCATTACGTAAAATCGTGCGATATACCAAAAGTTATTTATTTTTAGTATCTCTTTACTAAATAGCTAAGAAAGATACTTCCTTTACGTTTTTCTGATAGTAGTAGGGTTTCTTTAAATCTATTCGTTATTTTTCGTTACAAGCCACAAAGAAGAAATTAAGTTCTATTTCCGCAGGTTTTGTTAAAACTATTGTTAGAATTATACCGAATCGCACGATAGAACGCTTTGTTTTGCAGTGCAGTAGAATTACGCTATTTCTTCTTTTCTTTACCATTCGCACAAATATTTTCAATGCCGAGCCAATTAATGCCTTGAGAAGCTCAGAAATATAGTTTGTAAGCTTCTTTTTTTATAACAAATGCAAAACGCTGTCTGTCATATTTTTTGTTGAATCTCTCGCTATATAAACATTCAATATTACTGAATATTGCTGAAAAGCGTCATAACGTACTTATACTCTAACACATCATTTCGGAACAGGACGCCATTCACTTTTCCCGTGTATCGCCAACTGATTTACGTAGTCGAAACAATAAACCGGCATGGGATTCACTATCGCACGAAGCGTTGTGGTCACCTGCTTATTGGGATGTAGTAAACTCCGCTAGCGATGCTTATATATAGTATATACACGGTTACTTCCAACTAACATGAAGCTCTGCTAAAGTTCTACTTGCAGGCTATATGCCTCCACCCCATGCGAGCAAAGCTTACCTGTCTAGAAAATTACACCAAAGGGACAACCGCATTCATTAGCACTCAGTTTAATAATATTTTTGAACAAACGAACTATTTCGTACTAGGCATTACCAACACATATTTTATCTCTGTTTTATTCGTATTAAATTATAAATGAAACTTAATTTATAAATAAAATATAAGGAAAAGATTAATTTAATCAAATGTATGTGTAAAATGCTTGTTTTAGATGACATTTAGGATACAACGAAACGCGTCATACATGGGAAAATGTTTCTTCAAAATTTTTATTTAAAAAGTCTGAAGAAACCGCGAATAGACAATACAGTGTTCGCCAGTCGCCTGAGCACGCGAGTTCCCTCTCATGAAGATGCCACTAGTATAGGGAAACCTGTTACTTTCCTCTCCAAGTAGTTCCAGGCCCGTTCAAACATATCGCAGCACTACTGCGGTTTTTTTCTCCGTGCCAACAGCAACAGTCTAGTGCAATGGTTGCCGAGTACGTGCTCCCTCAAACCACGTGACTATTTTTTTTAGTGTAAGATGATATTTCGCACGATGTGTAAATATTTCATATTTTTGTATATAATGTTGTCGCATAAATAATACAAATCGAATTTACAAAAAAAGAACTTGTATATCGGCTTGTGAAGATCGTAAAAGTATTCGTTATAGAATTTCGATTACCTGCGATCAGATTTATAAATAAATTATGGCTAAAAATAATATGCAAAGCGAGCTTTTTGCTTTGGATAGAGAAAAGGTTAACAAAGTTTTAGAGATAAGGTGAAACATGGAAAAAAACCTATTTTAAAAAAATTAAAAGAATTGTTGCACCTTTGTTACGTAACATAGCATATATGAATATGAATAAACGAGATTATCGGCTGCGGATTCAGTCGTATCGAAATCCTATAGTCGACTACACAAACGAATTATCGATAAGCAATTAGTTTTTTGCCTGTCCTCTAGATGTCACTTCTTTTCTTTTTTTCATTATTGTGAGGGTGTAATTTTATCTCTGTCGTGCTCCCTAACGTGTATCCCGTCATGGACTAGCTTGTAGCTGAGCGACAACAGAAAGGCCCGGCAGCACATGCGCCGTCCCACAAACATAATGTCTTCAGTCTCCGATAAGCGCAGTGAGTATGCGCCACGTGACGTTTGTGAGACGGCTGATAGCACGGCCGGCGCTGGGCGCATCTCATCCCCTCTGCTAACGATGTTCTCCCGGCTTCCTTCCCCTCTCCATCCTCCACGCACGTGCCCATACCTCTGCCTGGTACTGTAACTGGGCTCACCGATACGCGGGGGAAGTGAGAGAGAATCGTACCCAGGCCTCGTAGCAGACCCCGGTAAGGAATTCCACGATGGACGCATGCCGCCGGCTTTATCTCGAGCCGACGAGATAACGGCGAGATGAAGGGCTGTTTGTAGTCTGCGGGCGAGACGCACTGGCCTGCTGATTGTTAAGCGTGGTTCGCATTCTCTCCCCAACCACCTTCCCACCCCCTCTGATCCCTCCGGCGACCGCAGCGCACCCTTTGACTTTGAAAAGTTCGCTCATCACGCAGCCAGCATCCTATGTGTATACGTGTGTATGTGAGTTGGACAAGAGAAGGGTGGGCTTGGTGTGGTAGGCGGGTGGCAGAGGGAAGGNATAACGGCGAGATGAAGGGCTGTTTGTAGTCTGCGGGCGAGACGCACTGGCCTGCTGATTGTTAAGCGTGGTTCGCGTTCTCTCCCCAACCACCTTCCCACCCCCTCTGAACCCTCCGGCGTCCGCAGCGCACCCTTTGACTTTGAAAAGTTCGCTCATCACGCAGCCAGCATCCGATGTGTATACGTGTGTATGTGAGTTGGACAAGAGAAGGGTGGGCTTGGTGTGGTAGGCGGGTGGCAGAGGGAAGGNGATGTGTATACGTGTGTATGTGAGTTGGACAAGAGAAGGGTGGGCTTGGTGTGGTAGGCGGGTGGCAGAGGGAAGGAGGCCCAATCTGATCCCTGGTTGGGAACGCGCGTCAAGCCACGATGGGAACTCACTCGCGGAAGAGCTCGAGGAAGAATCTCCCAGCCGGGGGGTCGGATTTCCAACTCCACGTCGAAAATCACACTGCACCGACCTTGGCCTAGCCAATAGTGTAATTTCTCAAGGCGACGAGAAGTTAAGAAGGCTACACCAGAATACTAGTCCGTTCAACTTTACTTCCAGCTTTTCTGAAGTCCTGCTGAACTTCTGTTTACAGGCTATTCCTCCACCTCGTGCAAACAAAACTTAACCAACTCTTCGGAAATTATGCCAAAGGGACAACGGACCACATTCGTGATCAAATAAGTTTAAATTAATTTGCATAACAACTATTTCATACTAAGCATTAGAAAGACTTATTTCTTCTCTCAGTTTTATTTCACATAAAAAAAAATTGGAATACTATAATTTATACATAAAATATACGCAAAAGTTAAATTTTACCAAAAGGAAACGCTTGCGATATATGCCACAACTAGGAAACATATAAACACGTCATATACGGGAAAATTTTACGGAGGTTCGATTCAAAAAGTGGGAAGAAAGCGCGAATAGACTACGACAATCCTGACGCACCAGTTAATTTGGACAACTACTAGGAGAAAAATATATCTTCACAATATAGTAAAATGCATTATATTTTACGCTAATTACGTATTTGTATTACAATTAACTTCAATACAAATTAATGTGAAACTTATGGTGTGTTTCGATGGCTCACATCACCCTTCCCTTGGCTACGCCCTTGCACTGCACATGACGTCATATGAATTGTCAGGCTCCCGCCTAGCAGGCGAATGAACTGCCTAGCGGCGTATTACAGCTTGGATTTTTCATCGACGTGAAGAACATGCGCTTCGAACGTCTAAGTAACGGCACTTTCGAAACGACGCTCAATACGGCCTATACTAAAAGCAACATCTTGGAGAACCCTATTCTACTGAACAAACTGCTNCTTTCGAAACGACGCTCAATACGGCCTATACTAAAAGCAACATCTTGGAGAACCCTATTCTACTGAACAAACTGCTTCTATAGGAACAATTCTACATTTTTAAACGGAATGTTTGTTTGTTCAGTTTATGTTGCTTAGTTATGCTATTGCCAGTTGATGACAATACAGAGGATGTGCAATATTTCATTTTGAATTCTTCGTTCTGTTGTATAAAAAATATNCTTTCGAAACGACGCTCAATACGGCCTATACTAAAAGCAACATCTTGGAGAACCCTATTCTACTGAACAAACTGCTGCTATAGGAACAATTCTACATTTTTAAACGGAATGTTTGTTTGTTCAGTTTATGTTGCTTAGTTATGCTATTTTTCGAATGTCGTATTTTTTAAATGTATCTACAAGTGATTGCCAGTTGATGACAATACAGAGGATGTGCAATATTTCATTTTGAATTCTTCGTTCTGTTGTATACAAAATATCNATTGCCAGTTGATGACAATACAGAGGATGTGCAATATTTCATTTTGAATTCTTCGTTCTGTTGTATACAAAATATCTCCCTGGTAGCACAAAACGTTATACCATCAATAACATAACATTTCTTTCACTGAAGCCCTCTTCGCACTTCATCTAGTGTTTGACTTCTGTCTTCTCCTTGCGGTGCAATTGCCGCGAGTATTTTTTTCCCCCAATCCAAATGCTGCACTGGCACTACCTTGCAACTGAACGACTGAAATACGAAAACTTTGTGAGGTACGAAGACAGCGAAAATCTTAGTTTCACAATTATTTGATTTATTTTGAATTTATTTATGTCATCCACGGGATCAATGGCTGACTGTGTAAAGAAGTGCGTTCTCTCGCGATACCCAGGCGGCCTGATTTCCATTCCGAGTTGATGCGCAATTTTTAACAGCTGTTCGAGGTCTTCTTCGTCCATGTGTGAGTCCCTTATTGAATTAGCGCAAACACCGTCTTCCGTAAGCCTTAAACGTGGTTCAAAAAACTGCTACAGCTATAAATGTGGCCGCGGTGGTGTAGTGGTCAGACTGCTCGCCTCCCACCTGGGCCAACTGTGTTAGATTCCCGATGGAGTCACTCCTGGATTTTTTAATGTGAGAATCGTGTTGGAGGATGCCGCTGGTTGGCGGGTTTTCTCGGGTATCTCCTGTTTCCCTTACGCCTATTGCATTACGGCGCTTCTCCATGCTCACCTCACTTCACCCTCATCGGCTCTCAACACCTTGATGTTAAGAGTCGCCCAACTCTGTCCACTCCACTAATAAGAATGTTGAAGTATATGTAATAATTCGATGCAAAGGCATGTCTGCGATGCAACAAAACTTTACTTGGTAGCGTACAAACATCTCCCGGAGGTTGTTTAGCAGGAGAGAGGTTCGCTAACGCAGAGCGCGAGAGGAAGAGAGACAGAGTTAGTCCGGAGATGTGAAGCTGCTTCGCTGGCGATACGCGAAAAAGGGTTTGTTAGAAAAGGGGGGAGGCGCAAGGAAAGAGGGCGGCTTCGCTGGAAACGCGTCCAGAATCCAAAACCCCGGGAAATTCCTTTCCTCTCGGAGAGACGGGGGATAGCTGCGAGCTCTGCTAGCACCACCCTCATCGCTTCCATCTCTTGTCTCCCACGTGGAATGCCTAGCGAGTCGGCGGCACGCGAACACCAACAGCAACATGTTTTCACTCGCCGCACTCGGTGCACTTCAATGACCATCTGACGTCCTCAAACATGTTACTCATGAAGTTTAAGGTGGCCGCCTGGTTGAAGGAATTTTGAACGTCTGAGGCCTAAAAACGTGGGAGCGCTAGGGGCGACCGAGACATGCGCATCAACTCTCTCATCGCCTCTACGNGTCTGAGGCCTAAAAACGTGGGAGCGCTAGGGGCGACCGAGACATGCGCATCAACTCTCTCATCGCCTCTACGCGCAAAACATTGAACTGGATTGCAGTCTTGCCTCTATGAGATTTTTAGCTAAGACCCTACAGCTTTATGACGAAATAATAAAATTAAGGTTTGACGCACGTCGCTATTCCTTTGTACTGAAATGTTCATACCTAAAAATGTCCGTGAAAACACCCGTTTGAGCCAATTTCACAATCACAAAACCATGTTTTAGAGATAAATGGAGGAACAGAAAAACATACATACGCGCAACGTTTCTTAAATGCTATTCGTAAGCAGACGTCACTCGGGAACTATGGGCGGTTTTTTAATAAATGTTTTCTGCTGGAACTCTGCACACCGTTCGGCGGCCTACCCACGGCGGCCACCTTAATGGCAATGGTGTGATGAAACTGAATTCGGATTTTGAGTGGATCTCCATTACCTACAATGACCACAAATAACGTTGTCTCTTATTCCATATATGTGCTTATTTATACTATCACATTTATATTGCATTTGTGTTTCTCATCCATTTATTGTGTCCTTCGTTTCTTGGTAACGTTTTTCGCAGTTATGCAGGCAATGCAGATCCAATCCAAATGCGAATTCAGTTTCCTGAAACATGTATTCCCGAAAATGCGTTTACTGGCTTATGCACGGCTATCGAGTTTGTGGTTTGCCACTAATCAGTTGAGTAATTTTTCCTCGTACAACCCCCATTTAAACTACAACTTGCTATTCCATGTGTAAGTGTTCACTTACTTGACACACGTAGTACCAATTAAAACAGTTTACCACGTATGAACTCAGCATATTTTGACAAAGTTAAAAATGATATTGAGAGTTCAGCGAAGGCGAAGGGAAAAATACATAGATGAAGAAGTAACAGAATTATGTGAGCAAATCAATTGCAATTAACAATATCAATGTTCAAGAATACCTTTCCTTTAACACCATTAATTGCTAGTGCACAGATCATATTAAGTGTCCAAGAATTTAATGGCTCAATAATAAATACACTCTTAATTGCGTAGTTTCCACTCATGTCAATCGAGTTTATAATTTATTTTAGATTAACTAATTCAAAAAGCAAGTCTGATAATTTACATTCCTACACATTCTTTTCATTTAATATTTCCCGTTTCGTAACTCAGACACGCAAGTGTAATATTTAGTTCCAGCATATAGACATATAGATTATACTGGACACAAATTGTCGAACAAGAACCCATATGATGTTTTCGATAACAGCTTACCCAAAGCGCACATAAATTTGGGAATCATTTTTAATAAGACAAAGAAATAGATCAGAATGTAGCTAAATGTTATCCGAATTTTCTATAATATTTAAAATTTCTCAAAATGTGGAGAGAAAGCAGCTTCGATCACTTGTATGCTAGAAAAGACACAGGTGAGATCTTTATCGTTCAAGCTTACTATCTGAACGGCTAGGAATATCCCATGGGCCTCGAATATCCAATGGGCTTCAACATGACTTCTATTAATTAAAGGTCTTGCCGTACTTCCGGTACGAAGACATCTGCTGTCGTTCTCGGCACCTCATTCTGACGTGGGATGTAGCTGATACAAACTCAGTCACCAGTTTCTGCTATATCTGTAGTGTCAAGCCGGTGCAAAAACAGTAATAAGTATTTTTAAAAAAATTCTAGTCATGTTTACCAAGGTAGCTAAAAATTATATTACAATGAAAGAGTGCCTTTATCTCGACGAGTTATATTATTGTCATAAAAGCGAGGGCAACAACCGAGACAACTAAACATTCAGACCATCCTTTTTAGCCTTACTGAGCGGTGAGACGTGGCGTCTCATTTTCGTCAAATTTTCCGCTTTCCTGCCATGGTACAGCCCGCTTAGCAACACGTCTAAAACGTTTACGATCCACGCCCGTCCTTTTCGCTAATTCTTGCGAAATGGTACGCAACTACGTAAAGCAGATGTCCTAAATTTTGATGCGAAAACACCACATCGTTTTCCTGCGCTGCCTTGGGCAAGGCATTCATGNGTAAAGCAGATGTCCTAAATTTTGATGCGAAAACACCACATCGTTTTCCTGCGCTGCCTTGGGCAAGGCAGCCATGCTGGCCGGTCAAGTTGGGGCAGCGCTGACGGTGAAGACGCGGCGGATGGTTGTCACGCTACGCACAGAACGATACTNGTGGCCGGTCAAGTTGGGGCAGCGCTGACGGTGAAGACGCGGCGGATGGTTGTCACGCTACGCACAGAACGATACTGCCGGCGCGGCGACGAGTTTCCAAGCCCGCCGCTTAGCAGAGCAAGTGTCGCCATGTAGCGTTGGAACCTTGTCATACGAAAGCACCGCAGCGCGGAATGTGGCGATATTTACAAGAAAAATAGATTATTTCCTTATATTTCAGCCCTCGGATTGGCTAAATAAAAAATTTAACGTTTTAAGCCCATTGTTGAGGAGGGGAGTTATATTTCCGGTGTTCTACAAGTCAAAATAAGCTGCAGGCTTATTGAGAAGCAGCTCCTGGAATTAATGTTGAGATAAGTATTATCAGACCCTTCCGGTCATGGAATTAAAAAAGTGCATTTGGGAACTCCCTTAGTAGTTTGAAAATAATGCTTGCAGGAATTTTTCCTTGATAGTGTGTGTACTTTTTATGGATTGTAAACGGCTGTACGTGTGTTTGAAAATAATCAATAGAAGCCAAAGCGTTTTTCCATAAAAATTGTAGAAAACATATTATTATTCACGGATGACCTCCCTGTCTTTTATAATTGTTACATAAAACTTCTTGTATGGCACCCAGTTGTATCTTCTTAATAAAAACAACTCGTACTCATTTTAAGACATTCAACAAATGTATACTCTGCTGTAAGTGCTGGGTAAGTACTGTCGTTAAGGGATGTTTTGAAAAGTTTAGTTTCGTTCCTTTTTGTCTCCCTAGTTAGCGCTACAGGGCGTAGAAACTGCACAGCTTTTTGCTTGGATCACTGGGCTATGAACCATCTCGAGAAAGTGGTTACACGTTAGCAACTCAAGTAGTTATGAGCCATAAGTTTTAATGCTAACGTAACTACGTAACTTCTCTATCGCAGTTCACGTTGATGGTGTTGAAATTTCCAGATGAAAAAGAAAATTATTTCACTTGTTTAGTGACTTTATAAAAATTTTGTGTAAGGGTTCCTCTCTTAGAGAAAAGTTCTCCTAGATTGTTGTAGTATCAAAAAACGTACATTTAGTTATATTAGTAGCCATTATCTGGTTGATATTAGTGATAACATCTCAGATGATAATAACAGGGCATACTTTTATTGCGGAAAAGTTATTTAGCGTAATATCTTATTAACAGGTATTTTCAAACCCGGACTTCTGACGTTACTGTTAAATTTAATGAGGGCAGTATTAAATAAAGACAAAATATCTGTCAGTGTTTNAAACCCGGACTTCTGACGTTACTGTTAAATTTAATGAGGGCAGTATTAAATAAAGACAAAATATCTGTCAGTGTTTTATATTGTAAACGTGGTATAATAAAATAGCTTACACTACAAAAACTACTTACAACTTATTTACCTTGAAATAAAAAAAATTACTTTCATGTGGGGTTTATAATCCTTTTCTGCTCCCTAATGTCAAGGTTATCCTAGATAAATATATTTAAGTATAATTTAATATTGCCTGTTGANTAATCCTTTTCTGCTCCCTAATGTCAAGGTTATCCTAGATAAATATATTTAAGTATAATTTAATATTGCCTGTTGAGGGATAACAGTAATGCTACGTAATTTTTGGTAGCTCATATACGTAACTTTTTCGTGAAGGAATAAATCTCTAAATGAACAGCGTATTTCAGATTTGTAGGATATGAAATATATTCAGTTTTACCTTCGATTATAAGTACTGTACTTATAAATTCTTTCGTCTTCTTATATCTATGCAAATATTTATCAAAGTTAAGATTAATATCTTGATTATTTTAAGACTTTTTGCAAACAACTTTCAGACATAAGCAAAAAATTATTTTTTTTTGGAAGTAATGGCAGCAATGTCATGTAAAAAATTCCAAGTAAATTAAGAATCTAAACTTTATAAAACAATTTTAGTGTCGATAAAATAAATAGCATATTTTATTCATATATCTTTGCATAAAGCATTTGCTGATGAAAAATGTTTTATATCAACTGCATTAAAGTTTAGTGGAAAATTTTGCGAATAGTTTCCCGGAATTATCATTTCTTGCATTTATATAACTAACGCTCGTGAGGGTTCATGAAATACCTTAGAGGTGGAATGTTACGTGCCGGATTAAAGTGGCTGAATATTATATTTAGAATTAATAGTATTTTACGCAATATCTCGTTTCCTGTTATTCAAATAACAAAATATGCCTACTAGTTATTCCATTTTAGTCGTGTCCTCATATTTAAACGTAAATTTGTAATAAGTTTATTACCTCCATTTATAACTCAAAAATTATAATGTATTATTATGCTCGCCAGTTTTCGATCGTGTGTGTGTAATCACTTTTATATGTCCCTGAAACTTTCCGTTTTAAAATACTGATATATGAAATTTCTCGACCTCTCTTAAAAATGTTTCTAATGCGATAGTAAAAAATAAAGTATTTTCCCCAAATGTAAATTTAAACTTTAAATATATTAGTTCATCTGTCTACTTTGAAAGGGAGTTACAATAGTCACGTAATAATTTCTCGTACTGAACATTAATCCTTTTATTTATATATCACGATTGTTTGCTACACATGCTTACACTATGTGCAGTACGTTCGGTTTACTAAGCACAGAATTTCGGTTGTATTTCCAGCCATTACAAAAATTTGTTTGCGAGGATAAAACGTCTACTTTGCGAACGGCCCGAACAAATATTTTGTGATTTCAAAACAAATCGCGAAAGCTGTAGGGGTGGTGCCTGAGCCTGCGAAAGGAAGGGCCACCCCTGCTCTCCTCAGGCTTTCGTTCCACGTCGTGAATCTGGGAGGCGATGTTTGCTGGTAAACGTGGGAGCTCCACCGAGCACCTTGTATGCCCCCCTCCCCAAGACATCAACGCCACCTCGCCCGGAGAGAAAAAAAAAATTCCACGACACTTCCCGCGCCTGCCGGAATAGGAAGTGATGAGCCAAGCATATTNTCGCCCGGAGAGAAAAAAAAAATTCCACGACACTTCCCGCGCCTGCCGGAATAGGAAGTGATGAGCCAAGCATATTTCACGGTTTCCCCGCTCCACGGCGAGTTAACACGACGACACAAGAGGAGGTCGAATGAAGAGCTACGAGAAGGAATAAAATTGGCCCCACCCCTTCACACACACACACACACACACACCTCCAACCCCATGCGCTGGTGGCTGCAGGAAAGTATGTGTATTAGAAAAGATGTTTCTTTGGAGCGTCTTGTACGAGGGAGGAAGAGTGTGTGGGGTTAAGGTAGCGCGCGCCGGTGTGGGGAGAAATAGGTGGAGTTATGCGGGTTGCGGCTTCCTCGTGTAAGGCGGGTTGCTTGCTGCGGCACTGTCAGGAGCCTGGCTTGCCACGCTCAGCAGGAGGGGAGCAAGAAGAAAGGCGAAGAAGGGGTTGGCGTTATGAGAGGGGAGGCCGGGACACAAGCGCCCCTGCTGGCATCTCATACGAAACACGTTCTGAATGGAAAATTGCGTTTTCCGACCTCGCGCCGCCCTCTCGCCCCGGGGAAGGTGATCGCATGAATGCAAGGGTTGGTTAGACAGGTGCGGCTGTGCCGGGAGGAGACTTCCAGAGAGGGCGAAACCCCTTGCCTCGCCTTGGCTGTTGCTTCCGCGACAACGTGGGGGGAATACAACTTGCGGACAGCACCACTACTTCCCTTCTCGGCGAGGCGAGCAAGATAAGTCTTGGCTGTGCTTGACAAGGGAAAACTAGCATCACCTATCTGTGCTACAAATATACAAAAATAAAAAATGCAGTTAAATACAAACATTTATATATTACTACTCAAATTTCTGTGTCGATTAGGATAACAATTTTTCTGAGACCACTATAATGTCTTTTTACGTGACGTTTATCTTTAAAAAAAATCAGGCCGACATTATAACTTCATGACTAACTACAAAATTAAAAAAATATATTTTGCACCTTTCGATTGGGTACACGACTACGGTGTGATTATAATCTTGAGTTGTCGTCGCACATACATGAGGCGCAGGTGGGGGCCCGCTGTTACTGGTGGCAATTTCGGATGTGGGCGAAACGCATGCTAGCTTATTTTAATGTCAAACAAAAAAGATTGTTTAAACCTGTCTATTTAAGCCGCAAAAGTATATCTTTCATTAAATTTAATTAATTCCCTTATCCCAAAGAACATAATGCCGCTAATGCATACATATTCACGTAAATTCCACGGCCGTGATTGGCACACCCTCACCCCTATTTTATTTTTTGTTGCATTACCACTTATATAATCAAAACTTATTTATTTTATCATTAAAATTTGTTTTTGGAAATTTAGTAAGTGTATAATCACGATCGTCGCTTGAATAATTTTGTTTTAAAATTACATCGAGAACTCTCTAAAACAACCTCAATTACAATCGNAATCACGATCGTCGCTTGAATAATTTTGTTTTAAAATTACATCGAGAACTCTCTAAAACAACCTCAATTACAATCGCTCAAGTCTGGTATTTAAAGAAACGAAACACAACCTTCCGCCTCCCCATATGCGCGTCGTGAACACAAATGATGCAGACAGATGTAGTCAAGTGTCTGAAACAAACTTAGTTTATCTACTAAACTAAACCACTAATCAGTAAGATTTATATTCAAAGTAAAATTCAGTAAGTCAAAATTTTCAGTGCATTTTGCTGTTAAGATGCATATTCGTACTAACAATATAGCCAGTAAATAAAATTACGTGAAAACACGGTTTTNGTGCATTTTGCTGTTAAGATGCATATTCGTACTAACAATATAGCCAGTAAATAAAATTACGTGAAAACACGGTTTTCTTTCCTAAGAAAACAGCGCTGCAGAAACTTGGTGAGTGGAATTGGAAACTTTTAGAGGTTCTAGAAATTCTGTAAACACCTACATTTACTAAGACTTGCATGAACGTCTTGTTTCTAGACAGGAACAAGGATTTTTTTTTATTTTAACGAACGTAAATTTTGTTAATGACTGAACTCAATTTTACGTCTACGTGAGTTTCAGAAAAGTGGAAAGCGAGGCTATATAAAAATTNTTTTTGTTAATGACTGAACTCAATTTTACGTCTACGTGAGTTTCAGAAAAGTGGAAAGCAAGGCTATATAAAAATTCTTCTCCTTCTCGACCGCTGTTAAAGGCAGAGAACCGTACACATTAAATATCACATAAGAATGCAGCTAAAATCGCCGCGATAAGAAATTTTTTCCGCTAGTACTTATTGAACACGTTTAACAAATTTGATCAAATGCCCACAGAATTGAAATGCATATTTTTTCTTAAACAGTTATTTTTGTAAAGAAGACAATGAATATTTCTGGAAAAGGTACCTGTTCAATGAAACAGAAGAATATAGTTTCAAATAAAAGAAACTTTAAACAATTTGCAATGAAAATATTTGTAGAGTACGGGATATGCAAAAAAAAAACTTACATACAACAGCATACGGCGTGCAACATGCAATACAGATTATGACATTTTCACTTCCTGGGTAGCGAACATTTTAACTGAGGGGATGTGCCGGGCGACTGACCAAACGAAAAAAACCCACACACTCACACACACACACACACACACACACACATATATATATATATATATATATATATATATATATATATACATATATATAGTAGAACCTCGTTATGTAGGATCAATTGGAACCGGAAAAGATTTAGGATAACGATAATCCGGTGTTAACCGGATGTCAGAAAAATCATCGAGTCACCATGTACACTGTACAGTCCCGGCAAGCACACGGTCACTGTACAGTACGATTGTGCGCACCAACTTAAGCAACCACTATGCCTGTAATTCTCATACAAAAAGCGAATTTAATTTCTGAAATATTTATTTTTAAGTAGTAGCTCTCTTTGGCAAGGCTTCGTAACATTCATATTTTAGTTACATATTATACTACACTAGTCATTCTGAAAATTGTTACACCCAGAAAGAATGGCCTGAATAAATCTAAACTAGTAGGATGTGTAGAACAGTGTACCAACAATAAGTCATTATGATTGCAGAGAGATGGCGTATATGTAGGTCCAGCAGTACCCTCTCTTGTGTGACCGGAAAGGTCCGTGTTACGCCAAGCTCAGTTAGTGAAGAGCAGTCAAACGAAGTGAAAGCAAGTGAAAGTATGCTTCGTCGACGTCAAAGGGCACCTTATTAGCATGTGAGTGAGTTCGAACAGAGCAGAATGATCGGTCTCCCGGGAAACGGGTCTATTATTTCGTGACATTTCGGCTCGTACAGGGCATGCTGCTACGACAGGGATGCGTGTGTTAAACCAGTGGATAGAAGAGGGTCGTATGCAGCGACGAGCGGATACTGAACCATGTAATGTGACCACAGCATGGGATGAGTGCCATCATGTCCGTATGGCCGTAACGGACTGTAAAGACTCGTCCACAGGGTTTGGCTCGACAGTAGAAAACTAAAACGGGTTTCAACCGGTCTGCGTTGACGGTTCGACGCCGTTTGCTGCGGACTGGACTGGTGGCACGCATGCCATTGCGTCGGCTTCCATTGTCCAGAAAACACAAACGCCTCAGACTGCAATGAGCACATGAACGCCGTCGCTGGCGTGCTGAGTGGCAAAACGTAGTATTTTTGGACGAGTCCCGCTTAAACCAATTCTACAATGATGGCCCCATACGTCTTAGACGCTACCGGGGTGACCGCAATCTGTCAGCCTGCATTGTGGAGCGGCGACACTACATGCCATATTTCAGCAAGACATTGTCCGGCCACATGTGGCGAGGAACGCGCAAGTCTTCTTTAATGAACGATGGGTACCCCTGCTTCCGTGGCCTGCGCGTTCGTCTGACATGTCACCCATCGAACATGTCTGGTATTTGGTTGGTCAGCGACTTGTTGGTCATGGACCTCCAGCAACCACTTTTGATGCTTCGTGGACTCGCATACAAACCGCGTGGAGGGAGATTCCCCAGGAACATATCCAGGTCCTATTTGATTCCATGCCACGACATTAGGGGGCTCTGATTGCAGCACGAGGGGGCTTCACATCATACTGAATTCTCAAGGACAGAGATCATGTACATTTATGTAATCCCAATCAATTTTGTATTGTCATGTACCTAATCTGTGTTATAAAGTTCATTTCAATCACGTGTATTCTTCTTGGTGTTGCATTTTTTTACAAAAGTTAGTGTATTTTGTTATTTGTTACTCCTATGTCGATGCGGGTTATTCGGAGTTCCGAGTTAAAGAGGGCCGACTTAACGAAGTTCTACTGTGTTATACAATTTTTCCCACTGTTGTTTTAATTTGGAAGTTAGCCGGCGCGGGGCCCCTCCTTTAATAACGGCGGGCACGCGCGGCTCGCAATTTCAGCGCCTCCGACCCGGGCCATTACTTATTTCAGCGAGGCGCGCAGACGTCACGTGTGCCGCCATTTATTACGGCGGCAGAAGTTCGCGATACGCCGCCTCATCTATCAAGCGGAGCCCGCCCGAGCTATGGGGGAGGCCTGCGCGCGCATCCGCCTGGTGGAGAACTGCGCCNCCTCATCTATCAAGCGGAGCCCGCCCGAGCTATGGGGGAGGCCTGCGCGCGCATCCGCCTGGTGGAGAACTGCGCCGGGGTGCAGGACATACATAATGTACTAGACTTACTGGTGTCACGTCTCTCGACTTCTATGTGTCCTAGAAACCATTGAAGAATGCTGTGCCGTAAAGTGGAGTGAAACTGATCAGCAGGGGCGAGATTTATCAAGTGACATTGTTCATTAAATATTATGGTAATGTACGGAACCTGACGTAACACCGCTGCTGACAAGTTTAACCTTACTTATGGAACCTGACCTTAACATTTATAGAAGTTTGCCATGTGATCAGTTTTACTCCTACTGATCATTGTCACCTCATTTTACGGTATTATCACGGGACCGAATGACTAAATATTTGCGTAGCCCATTTAGGGTTACTAACTTTTAACAATTATTATTTACAAAAATCAGTTTTTAACGATAACTGCAATGTGCAAAACTCAGTATTGTGGGGGCCGCGGTGGTGTAGTGGTCAGACCACTCGCCTCCCACCTAGGCGAACTGGGCTCGATTCCCGGCGGGGTGGCTTTCGGATTTTCGCATGTGGTTCGCATGTGGGAATCGTGCAGGACGATGGCGCTGGTCGACTGGTTTTTCTCGGGGATCTCTCATTTCCCCCCGCCCTTACTTTCCGGCGCTGCTCCATACTTACCTAAATTCACCCTCATAGGCTCTCAAGACCTCTATGTTAATAGCCGCTCTCTTTACTCTCAGTATTGTGCATCAGGCGACACTTTTCTAAACATATAAAAACAAATATTCCTTGCAACCAGAGTCGTAATTGAATTTGACTTAAATTTCTGACATAAAAAGAAACGACTCCAAATAGCACTGGAAGGAATGACACTATACACCTCTCGGCAAGCTCTGCTTCAACGAACGCACTTATTGACGAATGCCACCTGTCTTGATTCAGTCAATGTGTGGCAATTACGTTAGAGTACCAGAGTAAACATACCTATAATCGCAGAAGTAGTAAATTACTTGCACTCTGTTGATTAATCTTCAGTTTATTTTCGAATAAGTCTCAGACAAGGGATGTAAGAAGTCTGACTGAATGCTAAAAACCAGCATCTTTTACCTCCCAATCTTAAATAGATGCCACAAAAAATCAATCCAAGTTGTTAGGGACTACGAAGTCTGTTGCAAGTATATGTATTCGGCGACGTCAGTAATTCCAGTGCATTCTGTAAAGATCACACAGAAGTGGAGTGGCATTAGTTTTGATTTTAGCGTACTGTTTCCAATAGAAACATATGTAATAAAAAAAAAGCTTGTGCGGATTTGTGTACTTCTCATTAGCTAGATGAAAATCTACGCGCTCCAAACTTGATAAAATCTTCCCACAACTTATGTTCTTAAGATATTTCTGTTTAGGTTAGTTTTGTGGAAATATTGAGAAGTAAAAGGAATAAATACCTTGGTAAAGCAAAATCTTTCATAAAATTCTTCATCGTAATTTTCTATAACTACAGAATTTTACTTTATACTCCAAAATTTGTAAGTAAAATTTTTTTTTCGTTTTTTATTTTTTAAATTCTGTAATTGCAGAACGTCATCACACAGGAAACTGCAAAATATGAAACACTGATAAGAGACAATTGTTTGATAATTAGTTCACAATCCGAAGGCTGATGTGAAATCCGGGGCAACGTAACGGACGTATTATTTGATTAAATGTTACTTACTTGCATTATTCGATCATTACCCGCTCTTGCCTTCAAAGTAAATGACTGGCGTATCTATCTTTTTACAATAAACCTTACTGACGAAGTGAGTTACTTGATATTAATGAACTGATACAATGTTTCCGAAATAATTCAAGATAATGTTAATGAAGGGAAACAGGGCTGAACGCTAAAATATTTTTAACGACCTCCTGCTTTAAAATATTCTGCCAAGTATTAGTATTAAAGACCTGATATGTTTCAACTGCTTCTTCTGTTAATATTAATATAATTTCTCATGGAATGTCGTTATACCTTTGTTTTCTTACAATTGCCCATTTATGTATTACGGGAAGGTAGTCATATTAATTTAAATATACTGCCGTTGCAGCTTGCATACACAAATAATTCCTCTTCAGACACGACTAAATATTCTTAAGTATCTTGCTCTGGTCTGTTTTGAAACAATGCAATTTTTGTTCATGGCACTTCACTCGCTCAACACGAGAAAGCGTAAGGGTTCAGAACAGCTTTTCATCGACGGATGGCTGTCTCGTGATTTTTAATTCTTCATGCGAGAGAGTTTACTTCTAGAACTGATCTAGATACGAGTTCACTATCGACGGATAACCCGGAGATGATTATCATGACTGTGTACTGTGGAATGTGGCATGGTTGTTAATTATATGTTTGCTTTCGGAAACATACAATATCATTTTAAATCACGATAATAGACCATGCTCGACATGGCCGAAATTATTTCAGTGTCTGTTAAATAAACAAATACAGTGCCCATTAAATTAATTATAAAATCAATAACTACTGGAACAACGAAATATCATACTGTGAACTCTTACGCAAAATTATGATATTTCTCTGCTACCAAATGCCAGACACTATTCAGCCACTATAAGTATTTTATTGTTTAGAAGGTGTATGTGCTAGGCAAAATGATTCTAGCAATACTTTACTAATTATATTTTTAATCAGTTATTAAATTGTCCAGACGTAGACAAATAAAAATATTATAAAATTGCAGTTTCAGAATAAATTTTTAACCAACACACTTGAATTTATAGAAAAACAATTATCAAGTTACGAGTTAAACACTTAATAAATTATTGCGGAAATAATTGCAGAAATTAACTCGAGAAATTATTATGGCCTTGAAAGCCTTGGAATCATTGGAAAGCCCCGGAGTCCTTAAAAATCATGGAGTGCACCCCGCACATTCTAACTGACTAATTTGAAATACAATTGCGTATTTTCTTAAACTTGGCCAATGATTCGCATTAATCAAATTCATAAATTAAGATAATGTTCGAATTATATTTAACGTCACAAACGTTGTAAGAAATAAAAGTTCATCAATCAGTGACGTAGTTATTTTTTGATGAGATCCAGAAGATAACAAGACTAATAAAAACAATGTTCCGTGAATCTAGCACTTAGCTGTTACTTCTCCAGGCGAAGTCATGAAGCTGGAGATGAAAATCTTGCTCCAGACGGCAAATAAGAGAAGCCGGGCGAGTAGTTATCAAACAGAAATAAATACTTGATCCGAAAGATGATTCCAAAACATCATATAAACTATGAATGAAAGTTGGAATCCAAAACGTCGTATAAAACTGGGTACTTCTGGAACACAAAAACAAGAATAATAGCGAAAATTAATTACTTGTTCCAG
Organism: Clitarchus hookeri; assembly: GCA_002778355.1. NCBI lineage: Eukaryota > Metazoa > Arthropoda > Insecta > Phasmatodea > Phasmatidae > Clitarchus > Clitarchus hookeri. The sequence continues at coordinate 583,304 of NQII01001934.1, read as the reverse complement.
AGTCGATAAAACATGGCACGTACTACCGGAGAAAGACTGATGCTGTACTCACCCATCTCGGAGGGAAGAGAAGAAAGTGCGTAGGATTATGAACAATGTTTCACAAATGAAATCCTCTACATATTTACTGAACTATTATCCCTGCACTGCCCTTCATGACGCTAACTAAATTAACTGCTGCAGGGGAAATCAACCTCCTGCAGCAACCTCCCCGAACATGGGAGCACACGGCAAACATGTCATGCCGCGACCGTGTCTGTGCAGGGAGTTTGGCAGAAAACCGTTAGCGATGGCGGAAGTATACCAAATTGTGCGCTGCGCGTGGCTACAAAGGTCACAAAATTTAGTTCGGAAGCCGTTCCTAGAGAGCGCCGGGGGTACTGAAAACGGTCCGCAACTACACACAACTGTTCTACAGCAAGAAATTACATGTGTTGCACCTCCGGCAAGCAGCGCGAACAAGGTACAGCTCCAGGTGTCCCGCGCTTCAAGGAATGCGAGCGTGTCGACTAACATCCTGTTTGCAAGCTGAGCTTTCTGCAGCAAGCAACCAGTTTCCTGCCAGGCATGGCAGCGAAGTTAACTCGATATTAACTACCAGTACATGAATACCTGACTGAAGTAAAAATTTCTGAAATAACACAACTGCCTAAAATTGGAATAAATTACCATAGGTCTAAACTTTCCCAAAATACTGACAATTACTTCGACAAAAGATATGAAAATATATATTAAATTAGGTAAAAATCTGAAAAATTTTGTTCCGCAAAATTATAGGAAATTTTACAACGGCACAACTGTTTGGCTGGAAAATGAGCTATTCACATATAGTTTAACAGTTATCTGATTTAATTTATTTACTCGTCGTGTTCCTTCAAACTAACAGCCTCAAAACCAGTTGACTTCAGTTGGTCATCCCTAGCTAATTCCCAGAATAATATCGGCTTTAATCTCGCAAGTTCTTAAATGCACGTCCAGCTGAGCAGTAAGCTTCCTCGTTTCCTATTCAAACAACGTTCGTGCGACATACATGGAAGAGCAACTATTCAAAAGCACTGGGCACATTTACAATATACTCATTCTGCATACACTCCGAAAAAATATAGTGTCAAGATACACTGTGCAACATTATAATATTTTAATACTCTGTAAAAGCAATTTAAATTTTTTACGCACACCTATTTTTGTTCGGTGCTTCACGTATGCTTAGAGTTAAAGAATTTAAGTTATTTTTCACTCTGCGAAGATAGGTTCTCGAGCGAACAGGAGATTTACGCTCGCGAAATATGCTCTCTTCATTACTCTAGAGTGCCACACATTGTTTATGGCGCTTGTACGGGCTCCAGCACCAGAAATGCAGTAAGTCAAGTCGAAGTTAGTTTCCTTCACGAGTGTTAACTCACTTTTGCCCTTCATTTTCCAGCGCTATCCGTAGCATCTCTTATGTTATTCGCTGGGCGTTTGTTTGCAGTGCGTGATGAAAACCGCACATGTTATGAAAATTTTGGCCATTACCTTGATTACGATACGCAATTTTTTACTTCATTCCGAATATTAAAAAAAAACTCAGAAGTGGCTTACGACCGCGTGTACAGAAACTTATAAGAGAACACGAATAATTAAGTTTTTTGACAGATAGAACATGTCGAAATGTTCATTGCATTTTCTTTGAGTACACACAAGCAGAACGTCGTAAGTCCGGCTTCCATCTGCTTCAAAAACGAAAAATTGTTGTTCGGGGCAAATCTCGATCCTCCAAAATTTTTCTTGGTTATTTCATTAGCCATTCTCAAGACAACCTTGTGCACTTACTTTTTTCTTAAAAATTGACGATTTCATTGAACGTGCGGCTAACAAAGAAAGCAAAAATCAACCAAATGGATTAGTGTCGCCAGCAAAATCGTAGGTATTTGCAAACAAATTCTTTGTTCAAAATAGAACGCACTTAACTAAATATATATATTTTTTTGACAAATTGTAACGATTTTTGTTTGTAACACTAAATATTTGTTTAACATACTGAAACAACAAAATGTTTGCTTGGCAGAAACGAAATTGTTTTAAATAAATTATTTGGCTGTGTGACGAAATTTCATTCATTTGGCGGAACGGAGGCTTAGTTGTACCAACAAAGTATTGTTTGCCTGACACAAACGCCACGCAAACAAATATGTTTGGTGTACTCAAACAATTTTTTTCAGTAAACGTTGAAACGTGGCGGTTCACAAATAATGTAACCAAATGTTTGGTACTTTTCACCGGTTACAGAGCCATCTAAAACGAATCGCAAAAACAGTTTCTATTAATTCTTTCATACATCTTTACGTAAAATCCGAATCTGAAATAAAACGTGGGAGTTCCCAATTTGAAATTTCAACGTTGCCCGTTCCCATTTCCCAAGATGAACCGACGGTGAGTTAACTTTTGCAGGCTTGAATTGGCCCCTCGAAAATAGTGGGGGTTTACTTTAACACTTGTTGCCGTACGATGCATCCATTTCACGTTGTTCCGTAGTCTCAGGTTAAATTAATCACACTTATGTTTAATATATACGTGTGTATATAAACATATGTGTACACATTATATATACATATACACACACACACCTTCTCAGAAGTTAACAGTTATCGCTGCAGCTGGATGCTGCAATGTCTTTCGGAACGTCGGGAAGAAAAGCAACAGTGACACGACTACTGCCCAGAATCCAAGATCTTGTATACGACGGCCGCGAAAGCCTGAAAATTTTATTTAAAAAATATTTTGTCGACAGTCTAAAGAGATTTTGTTTATTCAAACGTATATTTTGTTAAATGAACTAATTTATTTTTAAAGTTTCGTTTACTCAACCAGATATTTTTTTGGGGCAACGAAATATATTTTTTGCCCTATAAAAATATTCTCAGTGAGGACAATTAACCAGGTTAAAAATGCTACTTTATACTGTTGTTAGTTCAGTTTTATATTTGCCATTGATCAACGATATTTATCTAAGACAAAGGCAAATCCAAAACTTGTACGGTTAAAATTAGTATAAATTTTTTTAAATTCTTCTTCGTTCTGACTCCCGTCATGCAAATTGGTTTTCTATTTAGTAAAAGTCAGTGCGGAGAACCAGAGCGACAAACAATATTGGCAAATGTAACAGCGGAGAACAAAAGTAACGAACAATATTGGCAAAAGTCACTGACGAGAACAAAAGCATTAAACAATATTGGCAAAAGTCACTGCGGAGAACAAAAGCAACAAACAATATTGATAAAAGTCACGGCGGAGAACAAAAGCAACACATAATATTGGCAAATGTAACAGCGGAGAACAAAAGTAACGAACAATATTGGCAAAAGTCACTGACGAGAACAAAAGCATTAAACAATATTGGCAAAAGTCACTGCGGAGAACAAAAGTAACGAACAATATTGGCAAAAGTCACTGACGAGAACAAAAGCATTAAACAATATTGGCAAAAGTCACTGACGAGAACAAAAGCATTAAACAATATTGGCAAAAGAAACTACGCATACAACCATGCAGCTCAATAGAAAGAAGATTTATTTTAACAGTGCAATTTAGAGAGTAATACGGTTAATGTTTATTACGTACACTTAGTCACGTGTGTCACGTCTCCTAGATTCCACTATAAAATTACCTACCAAAACAATATACCTTCAAATAGATTTAGGCATACATTATTTCGTCTCCAAACAGACAGAAGAACAAAGCTGCTATGTTTTGGAATTTCACTTCATCGGTAAGCACCAGTCTACCTTAGAATTGTAGGTGATTATACACTCACATTTCTCCAGTGTATTTGTTAACTTAACGTTGGTAAAAACCAGTGGTGAAAGATCTGTCGATATTATAGAAGAAGGAAATCCTTTAAAGCGTTACAAATCTAATTAACGTACGCTTTACTGTGCATGTGCAATACAAATATAATTAAATTAACATTTTACGTGAATATCTTGCAAGTGAAACATGGAACTTTAAGAAAAGTTTGTTGGTATAAAACCAAAAAATGATTAACTGAGATAGTAAAAAAATGTTCTCTGCAAAGAAAAAGTTTTTTTACCGCCAGTTCTTCTCGCGTTGTCCTGTTCGACAAATGACTCTCTAAGCTGGCGGGAATGCAGAGGACTGCTAATGATACAGCCGAATTGAAACTGCCGAAACCAATTAAAATCTAGAACCCTACGCCGGCCTCTAATTATTTGCATGGAAGGCACCCTGCTTTGCCGCCGCGCCGGTTTCTTTTGATCAATTAAGTTGGTTCACCTGCGAGGGAGAGGGTTGGCGAATGGGGGCAGTAGCAGGGTTGTCGAGCGATTTCTGGATTACTGTTTCAAGCGATGGCTTTTTAATTATACGGTATTCTGACACGAGCCTGTGTGTGTCCAGGCTTGCCATCTCGTTAGGTAAAGAACGTGTTACACGCACAACTGAATTACAACTAACTGAAGGGGGGGAAAAAAAAAGTTTTAACCAACTTTCCAAAATACAATCCTTACTTGTCGATGCACATATGTGACTGTGACACGGAGTAGGTAGTCATACAGAAGTGAAACGTCCGCTTAATATCGCTAACTCCAGCCGCACAAGCCAGTAAAATGGCTTCACTCACCAGTAATATGCCGGAACGTCGTTCGCCAATCAGCGTCCAGTAACTTACTCGCCAGCCGGCCGCCCAGACAACAGGGAATATCACGCGACACGCAGTAGCCAATCAGACAAAANCCAGTAACTTACTCGCCAGCCGGCCGCCCAGACAACAGGGAATATCACGCGACACGCAGTAGCCAATCAGACAAAAGTTCCTCCCCTACAGCTTCATGCAGCCAATCAGAGAATGAGTATGCCCATCAAAGGGACTAGCACTCTATTTCACTCCTGTTTACTTACCTATTCTAAGCCGTAGTCATGTCAACAAAATTAAGGAGAATAAAATGTCAAGGCAAAATTTCACGATAATATTTTATTTCATTATCTGAAATAAATAAATAAATATATATATATNGTCCAGTAACTTACTCGCCAGCCGGCCGCCCAGACAACAGGGAATATCACGCGACACGCAGTAGCCAATCAGACAAAAATTCCTCCCCTACAGCTTCATGCAGCCAATCAGCGAATGAGTATGCCCATCAAAGGGACTAGCACTCTATTTCACTTCTGTTTACTTACCTATTCTAAGCCGTAGTCATGTCAACAAAATTAAGGAGAATAAAATGTCAAGGCAAAATTTCACGATAATATTTTATTTCATTATCTGAAATAAATAAATAAATAAATATATATATATATAAGGACAACACCAATGAAAATATTTGTAGTCCAATTATTACAGTTTTCAAATCATAGCACCGAAAAGTCGAAAATTTCGGAATATAGGAGCCCAGGTTTCAATGCTCTTAATTAACTTTGCCAATTAAACCACATGTCTTATAATCTATATCATATACACAGCGTAGTAATTAAGTATCAAGGATACTTAACAATGGGTACTTGGTTACTGGTACCCTGAATCTAATAAATATTAATAATATTTTCTGTGTAAGTCCGAAAAATCTAAACTTGCTCGGATTACTTATGAATTGGTAATTTATTTAGTTTAGACGTCTAAGTTTGCAGTATTCTGTATAAACAGTTTTATTATTTTACTTTTTTGCTTTGATTGACTTTTTGCATTGTGTCATCTACAATAATTGGCAGACATTTTGTGGGCTAGAGTATGTAACATCGAAATGTGACTATTATTACATGCTTTATCCCTCTCAGCCAATCAGCCGTAAATTGACACCCTAACTGGAATGTCATAATATGAAAAAATGGGGGAGACAAAAACAGAATTAACAAAATAAACAAACGTATAAACTAAATGCAATTATGACTAGCGACCACAAAGTCCCTGCGAATTGTTAGCGGTCTATAAACTTCCATCAACGTTTCATTGTCGTTTTTTTTATCTATGGTTGGAATTTGGAGAGGCGAGGGTGTATGGCGGTTACCGCTAAAATATATTTTAATTGAACACTCGAGAATTGCATAGCACGTGCCATTACATGAAGCTGGGATATTTTACATCCGTCTTGTGCAAACTAAGAATATTTCACACCACGTATAATCCATTCATGGTTACTTCCCACTTAAGTTCTACTTCCAGGATATTCTTCGGCCTCGTGCAAGCTAAGCTTAACTAAGTCTGGAAAATTACACCAGAGGACAACGCATCGTATTCCTACGCACTCAGTTGTAATAATATTTTGCATGAGAACTTTTTTTTACTAGGGTTACCAACACACATTTTTTCTCGCTGTTTTCTATTCACATTAATTATAAATGAAATGTTATAATTTAAAGTGATAGAGAATACAAATAACATTCCAATTTAACAAAAAAAAATATTACTCTTATGAACACAAGTATGAAACGCTTGTGATACATAGTATATTTAGGGAATAACTAAAAACGCCATACATGGGGTGATTTTTCAAAGGTTTGATTCAAAAAGTGTGAAGAAATCGAGAATAGACTATATACGCTTGTTCGCAACACTAAAGAAACATTTTTTTTTTTACATTATATTTCACTTTAATGTTTGGTTGTGGCGCCTAAAAAACATATGAGTAGTCTTCAATTTCCAAAACAAATTACTGATAGTTTATTCTTTCATTGTCTATATTATTTTGTAGTCTATAACAGCATAGGAAACTGGAAGTTTCAAAGCCTTCTCATTAAAATGCAATAATTAACATATTTTTTGGAAATGTATAAAGATTTCATTAATGTTACACATAACTTGGGGTGGGGGGTAATCTCGAATTAATACCCCGTATTAGTTTCAACTAGCAAAATAAAATAAATAACCAGCGCTTTTAAACGTTCTTACCTTTAAACTCTTTGTCTGTATATGAAAGGTAAGCTCGTATAATTTTAGTGAACACCAGTGATTTTCATTGTTGTAGTGGAAATTTTTGGGCGGGTCTTAACAACGGGTTCATGAGAGCCGATCACAGTGAAGCGAAAAGAGAAAGGGGGCGCCGGAATTCATGGGCGGGAGAAACGGGAGATCCTCTAGAAAACCCGCCGACCAGCGGCATTGTCCGACACGATTCCCACGTGCGAGAACCCCATCGCGGATCGAGAGCTCTAGCCACTACGCCACCGTGGCCTCCTCGTTGTTTTAGTAGTTCGGTATGCTGATCACTGCGCTATCGGGAGATACATATGATATTACAGCTTTAAAATAAGAATTTACAAGATTTTACGGTAGCAGTTATTCAAATGTTTGCTATAATATTTAGCTGAACCTTTTATTTTTCTGACAAAAGGTACTTTTTTGTGGAAGTTGCCATTTTGTTTCCCCGTCTGCCATCGCTCTGTACTTATAGCGAACGAACACAACTGCAATCCTGGTATCGTCACGTTTTCTTAAAACTGGCATTTCAGACTTAACGAAAGTTGTTCAGCGGTAATTTTTGTGTTCGATTTAACATATTTAATTTTCCGTACTTTGGTAGAGAAAAACGTTACGTTACAAGCAGAAAGAAATAAATTTGCTTATATTTCACTGCAAATTTAATTAAATGTCTCATAAAAAGAAATAAAAGATTTTAAATGAGATAAGACTAGTTAGAATCTTAATACAACGAGTGAAAACCGGAAAAATTTGTGTTGCGTATTAACCCGGAATAGCATTTGAGATCTGCTTACTGGAAAAACCACAATTGTCCAGTCGTAGTCGCCTGGGATCGCGTTTGGCAGAGCATGCATTTGATCGAACAGGCGTTTATCGTAGCATTCGTGTGGCTAGACAGGAATTTTGTCAAACAGACCGTTGGTAGAAAATTCTGCGAAACAGTGGGTTTCTGGATCCAGGACTACGCGAATGAAAAATAAGTGTGCAACCGCATGCCATGTGTGCAAAATTTACTTAAAACATTCGTAAACCAAGCTAACATTTAACTACATAATTCAATATATTTTTACCGTTAAACACGTTTATGATTTCTTTGTCATTAACTCGTTATGGTCATACAATTTGAATACATTTTCGATATCAAATTATTCGCGTAATAAAATCCGAATGGTCTACAGACTATTGATGATTGATAAACACACTTGTCGGTCGAAAATATAGTTTGTTATTTTGTACTTCAATTTCCATAGTGGTGTTCTTAGTGGGTCGCGTGAAAGATTACGCTATGTTCGGAATGACAGCGCCAACAGGTGTATGCACAAATACACGGATAAGCTTGAATGAAAAAATTAAACTGCAGCGTGCTCCAAACGTAAGGGTTAAAATTTTATTGGAAAAAACGTCACTCGTTTGACATTAGGTATAGGTTTTTCACGGTAAAGCCCTCTCATTTTAAAGCCCTCTCATTTGGAATAATAGTCAATAAATATATTTTATTTTAACCTTAGGCACTGACTTCCGAGTGTGGTGGAATGTACACACTAAGTTTTATTACTGACAGGGCAAATTTATTTATGAAGGTGGTTAAGGGATAACTAGCGCCTCAAAAGTGCTCACTTTACCGTGAACAGCCTACAGCAAAACTTGACGGAACATGCCAGAATATAACTTTAGGAGCGCAGGGCAGACGCCACTGGAATATGTGCAAGGCCATGCGTGTTTCTGCAGTATCTTCAGATGTTGACCAGTGCTGGCTGCACACACGTGCCTCTACTCCTCGCTCCGCCATTCATATCCTCCGGGCAGTGTGCGCTCGGCTGGCTCCGTATTAAATCGACCGCTTTATGAACTCGCCTTAAGCAAACACCGGGGGGAAGAGATACGGCCCGTGCAGAACGTGGGGAAGAGGAGCAGAAGGGAAGCCAAGAACTGGCGAGTTTCTGCGAGAAAGGGATAGAGCGGGGGGCACGCGAGCCCGCCCTAACTTGTGGGAGGACAAAGGACACTCTAAGGCGCAGGTATTGAGGAAGGAGCCCAGGGGTTGATGGGAGCTCTATTGCTCGTAAAGAAACGGGCGAAAGATGAAGCGGCAGCAGGGGTGGTCAAACGAGGGAAGGAAGGAAGGGGAAAAAAAGGGAGTATTGGAATTGCCTCGCACAAAAGGGGGGGTTTTAAACATTACATAAGCTCCAGGCCGGGAGGCGAAGTCTTGCGAGATCGGTACAGTTCGGTGGGAAAAAAAATTACACGCATGCAAGGGAAAAGCTGTTCCGAAAATATTTTCTTGCACACACCAAAATGTACAAATAGCTTGTTTTACACAGTCCTAAAACGGACTGAACTAGTTTGAGCAAGGGAAAAAAAACATTATTCTGTGCTCATAAAAAGATGGAAAGCAATACTCGCAATCACTAGAAATAAATTTGTTATTGCTAAACTCTTAATGCGTCGTGTGTGCAGTCAACAAGTCATGTAAGAAAATTATCCATGAGACCAGCTCGGTAAGCCACACAGTTCGCACTGTTTTTTAAAGCAAATGATCGAGCGGTTCTGTCGAACCACTATATTTCTTTAATTTTGAAATTTCCTATTTGGTATTTTTTGAGGAACTCTTCAAATGCAAAATAAATCGTTATTTGATATATTGACATGACCACGTTCACGTCATTTACAACCACCATTTTGCGATTTTCTTGCCAACAAATTAATTACGAATTTTAAATAAAAATACTAAACTCGATATATACAGGAATAAAATATATTTTGCCAGAAAAGTTTTTTTTTCTATGGTAAGTAACGGTTCAGTGAAACTTTTTATCATGCTGCTTAAGTTTGGCATTAAAAGTGAAGATCTAATTTTTTTAAAAACCATAATAAATTGGTGTGGAAAGTAATTTTATCGTGCCTGTATTAAAAACATATCAGTTCTAATCATCAATCAGTCCTTTCAAATTTAATTCGCCGTTTACTTTGTGACGGCGTCACTCATACGATTCAAAAATATGCTTTTTTAAAGAGCTCCAAGATCATAAATGTTTATCAATACGTATTGTGTATACTATGGAACATAGAGAAAAGGTATTCGACTTTATAAGTATCATATTTAATCTGAAACTTGAAATTTTTCATAATTTAAACACGTTCAGATCTTCTCAGTGAAGGCTTTCTTCAGTGATGTTAGATTGCACATATCTGAGCTGTCAAAAGTTGTGATGGTGCATAAAAAATATCCTGGATCAAGTTCACAAAGAATTAATTTTATGTTTAGTATAATTGTGCATTTGGAAATGTTTTCGTAACCTACAGCGTTATTCCTTTTGTGACCAAAAATAAGAAAATAATATGCTACTAGATCTTGAAGGTTTCGTAATTCTAACATTAATAACGTCTCTAAAGTTTTATATTATTCAAGGAATTCCATCAATTCAAAGTATATATGTATATATATAATCGTTACCAAAAACACCAAATGAGTACATATACTTCAATTTTGGTTTCTTGCAAATGTAGACGCAATCAAAAAGTCAGAAATGTATATATTTAATTTCAGGTTTTTAATGGAATTGTTAGAATATTATTGTACGCCTAAATAAACTCCGGAAACAAATATCACAAATGTATTCTCTTTACAAATATATTTTATCCTAATAGAAGCAGTTAAAAGTGTAAAATGTAGTCTTATACTTTTATTTGGTCAATGCATGTTGTATTAATATACGTTGAAAGCTAAAAAAAAGGTCTTGATCGGGTAAAAATGTGAATCCAAGTCATAATCGTTGAACACTTGATATAAACTCCAGCGAAAGATAAGAAACCCCACGTCATATAAAGTGTTCGGAATTCAATTCCAATTCAGGTTCAGCTTGCCTTACTTTTACGACGTGCTTATTCTTAACTGCGTATGAAATGTTCTGGTAAATGGTTGAAGTCACGGAGTGTGGAAGATAACCTACATAGCTAGCTTCGTGAAACACCAGCACTTGGTCCAAATAGAGCCACAGATTAAGTTCACTGGTAGAGTGCCAGATGGGGAAGTTAAGTGACTAACATTCAACAACATTTTCCGATTAAGAAAGTACTTTGATCCAGAACATTGAGATGGGTTGGCTGATAACGGGCGAGATGCATGAAAGAATACTATTTTCTAAAATAGTAACTTCAGAATATTTTATTCAGAACATTGCGAAGGTATAAAGGACAACAAAAATAGAACAGACAAATTGGTTATATGTTTTATATGACTTAGCATTCCCAGATAGTGTCTGTGGGGGTTAGATTTTTGGCCGGAAATATGGAAAGTAACACGTACATACACTAACGTTTGTAAAAAATTCGACACCAATGATACATGTGAATGAAATGAACTTTATACCACAGATTAGGTACATGACAATACACAATTGATTAGGATTACAAAACTGTACATGATCTCTGTCCTTGAGAATTCAGTGCTGTTTGCAGCACCCACGTGCTGCAATCAGAGCCCTTAAACGTCGTGGCGTGGAATCAAAGAGGACCTGGATATGTTCCTGGGGAATCTCCCTCCCCATGGTTTGTACGCGAGTCCACAAAGAATCAACAGCAACTGCTTTAAGACCGTGACGAACAAGTCGCCGACCAACCATATCCCAGACAAGTTCTACGGGCGGCATGTCAGGCGAATGTGCAGGCCAGGGAATAAATGGTAAAAGTTGTTCATTGAAGAAGGCCTGCAAATTCCTCGCCACATATGACCGGGCATTGCCCTGTGGAAATATGGCATGTGGAATTGCCTGAAGTAGGGTCAGTACCTCGGGTTCTATAACCTCCCTGATGTAGCGGTTGCTGTTCAGATTGGCCTCAATACGTACGAGTTGAGATAGCATGCCGTATCCAATGGCACCCCAAACCATCACACTTTGCGTTTGTCAGCTATGCCGCTCCATAATGCAGGCTGCCAGATTGCGGTCACCACGGTAGCGTCTAACAGGTATGCGGCCATCATTGTAGGACAGGTCGAAGTGGGACTCGTCCAAAAACACTACATTTTGTCACTCAGCAAGCCAGTGACGGCTTTCACGTGCCCATTGCAGTCTGAGGCGTTTGTGTTTTCTGGACAATGGAAGCCGACCCTATGGCATGCGTGCTACCAGTCCAGCCCGCAGCAGACGGCGTTGAAATGCTGACGCAGACGGGTCCACGCCCGTTGCAGTGCTCCAGTGTCGAGCCAACACTGTGGATGATGTTGTACGGTCCGTTACGGCCATGCGGACAAGATGGTGGTCATCCCGTTCTGTGGTCACATTGCGTGGTCCAGTACCCGCTCGTCGCTGCGTACGGCCCTCTTCTATCCAATAGTTCCATTAACGCATCACCGTCGTAGCAGCATGCCCAATACGAGGGAGGCGAAATGTCACGATATGACAAACACCCGTTTCTCGGAGACCGATCATTCTGCCCGGTTCGAACTCTCACACTCTGATATGGCGCCCTTTGACGTCGACGAGGCATACTGGCACTTGCTTTCACTTCGTTTGACGGCTCTTCACTGACTGAGCTTGGCGTAACTCTGGCCTTTCTGGTTACACAATAGAGGGTGCTGCTGGGCCTACGTGCATGCAATCTCTCTGAAATCATAATCACTTATTGCTGGTACATTGTTTTACACATCCTCCGAGTATGGATTAATTTGGGTCATTTTATCTGGGTGTTGAAATTTTCATAAACAATAGTGTATTTACTCACAGATGTTACGCGACTCACGCAACGGTGAACATTATATATAGTCCATTCACGGATACTTCTCACGTTTCTGAAACCCCTCTAAAGTTCTTCTTCCAGGACAGCCAAACATATATGGGGTGATTTTTCAAAGGTTTAATTCAAAAAGTGTTAAGAAACCGCGAATATACTATAGACGTGTTCAGAATTAGCTGCACTAGGAAAATAATTAGGAAATTCATCCTCCAATTTTTTTTTTGTGAACACAATGTTATTGGTAGTGGCTGCATTTGTCTAGTGATGACAAACAAACACTTTATAATTCACAAAATAAACTGCAGATTAAATTCGCTAAGAAATTTTAAATCTGCCACAACTTATACCTTTTTTCACAGCACAAAACGTTTTATTATTACGTGATTCACGCCTATGTATAAAGCCATCTGTACAAATTTACTGCCAAATGATAGCGTATGACGCAGATTTACTTTCAGTATAAGGGTAAGTTGGTTACTAATTTTAATACCCGCCTCTAAACTCAATTAACATTTTTTGGAGTGACTTACTGTTAAATGCTTCAAAAGCTTTCAGAAAAACTTCACAATCCTTTCTGATTTTCTCAAATTCGTAGTTTTGGCAAAATGGTCAAATACATATATATTACACAAGGACTAAAATGTCCTGCTAAATTCAATCATTTTTCCGGGAATGGCAAGCGTCATTTCCATCAAATAAATGCGCCTACAAAGTTGTAAATAATTAAGGTCGTCAAACAAAGGCAAGTCATTAAAAAATTTTCTTTCTGAAGTAAAAATCATTGGACTTGGTTTTACTATACACACAACGACAAGTAGAACTTATGTCATTGTTCAATTTCGACATAATGTTTATAAACGTAATAATTTGAAACAGTAAGGAACTTAACAATTTTACTTGGTAATAATTTTGTTTTGTTTCTTCACGAAATTTTGAGCGTTACTCTTCGTATGGCAAGGTTATCGCCAAAATATTACTTTAAATAACTCTACGCAGAAATTTTGATGTATAATATTTACTTTCCCAATAATTTCGCAGTTTCACTTGACCGACGTATGAATAAACTTAAGAAGCCCATAACAATGTTAATTTTAGATGTGGCGGGATAACACACAATGTTCATACACGGGCTTTCAAAAGTTCTCGGTTTACCATTAACAGCCTTTATCATAGTTTTTACAGCGGGAGGTAAGTATTTCCAGTTGAATTAAAAGTGTTAGGCCAAAATTGTTAAACATTAAAGTGTTTTTTCTTTAAATGCATTTGAGTGTAAGAACTAGGAAACGTGTGAAATATGTACTTAGTAATATAACCATGCTAAACTGTCGGCATGTTCAGCAGCAGACTGAGTTTCGCACCGCGGCTGAGCGCTTCTTGAAGGCGACTGTACCGCCCCTCCTGCCGGGCTGTATTGTACCCGCAGCTCGTCTTTGTGCCGCCTCACAAGGGTGGAAGGAAAGGGTGACTTGCCCCACAACCGCAGGGTCAACAGAAGCAAGTACGAGGGGCGGTTCTGGAACCTTCGCTGCTACAGACGTTCTGCTGGGTTCCCGGACTCGCCAGACTTTTGTTTGTTTGCACGTCGCCTTGTTTCGTCCATCAGTGTTTTTCACTTGGTTTGAGGCTAGCTACCAGGGGGTCGCTCAAACAATATTTGCTTTGGACTTCTTTTTTAAGATTCTATTGTTTCCCCAACACGTGTTTTTTTTTTTTAGGTAGAAAACCCGACGAATCCAGCTCAAACGTACGAAACTGTTCGTCTAGTACGTGCGATTTACGCAGGTTACACGTGAATTCCTCGTAACATATGGTCGTAACAACTGTGTGTATAATATCCGCAAATCATTTGATATTTCTGCAAATGTATGCGTACATACATCCTACTAATATTATAAATGCGAAAGTCTGTGTGTGTGTGGGTTTGTTAACATTCAACTCCATAACGGCTGAACGGATTTTTATTAAATTCTGTATGTAGGTACTTTAGATCCTGGAATAGGACATATGATACTTTATATCCCGGAAAATTGTACGGTTCCTGTGGAATAACAACAAAACCTAATTCTGCAACAGCTGGGAAAGTGACCGAAATAATGTTTTCCTCTGGTGTCAGAGTTTATCAGGCCGCCCAAGGTCCTTTTAAATTGCTCAACGACTGCTTTCAATCGATAACAACCGGGACCGAATATTTTACGTGCCCTCCGAAGCCCGGAAGCGCTCAGATGTTATGCCACTATACGGTTACCCATCCAAATGTGTGCCGCTGGGAACGTTGCTTAACTTTGGTGATCGATTAAGATCCCTCAGTTAAGCGCAGAAAGTAGTACCTAGGTACACTTATATTAAAGCTACAACTTCATGAAACTCACATTTTGATTTTCATGCATCGACGCTGGAAAGCGGGAATGTGGTAACTACGCGATAGTTGCACAGATACATTATAAAAACAATACTCTACTTCTTGGCTATCGGGTAAATATATATCCTTCCTTTTGGGTTGCCGTAATCAGTTAAAAACCTTGGCCAAAATAAAATAATTTTATAATTCTGTTTTCACATAAATTAATTTTCTTTTCCCAATTTATTTATTAGTGTATCACTGTAAAACTCAGTTGTACCCGGGCGAAACCGGGCCGATTCGCTAGTTGATATATAAATCTTCGTCTCTTGAGGTAAAATAATATTTAAAAAACGTTTAAAAACATTTGTTTTTGTATCATTGATATAATATGTTACACCTCCACTAACTTATTTTATGCTTTATAAATATATGTTAAATTGACTATTGTATTTATATTTTGTAAATGTAGTACAAAACTTATTTAAGAAAAGTAAATTCTTGAGTTTGAAGCCTCTGGTAATTTATTTTTGAATTTTAAATGTAAGATGAACCAACAAGGATTTGAATAGGTAGTTGAACAGTTTAAGTTCATCACTAGCCAGTCAGCCATTGGAATCTTGGTGTGAGAAAAACAAAAGGGAATGAAAATTNTAGTTGAACAGTTTAAGTTCATCACTAGCCAGTCAGCCATTGGAATCTTGGTGTGAGAAAAACAAAAGGGAATGAAATTTTTTTTTTTTTTTGTTTATTTGCTACCAGGAAATATTCTTCCATACTGTTAAGTTCTAATTTCCTTGCGGACAGTATAAGTAAGCATATTTACTCTGGAGTCGTAAGGACACCAACGAATATTGACGACTATATATGAATTCAAATAATGTATACTTCAACAGATATGTGTGTGAAATGTCGCAAGACAATAACAGCTACTTCCAAATCAAGTTACGTTACAATAATAATGGTTTAAACCCTTTAACAATATTAATTTTTATGTTTAATTTAGTGTTAATTTTTATGTTTATATTAATTTTCACTTAAATTTACGTCACAGAACCGGAAACACAAAAAGCGCCAAAACAATAAAAGGGCGTATTATAGTAAACATATGACTGCATTATTTGAAAAACTATCCGCATCCAAAATACAACAAACAATCTAATGAGTAAGCAAATAATTGTTATTTGGCTTTTCTATAAAATCTCAGTAGATATATTGTAGTCTTTTTTAAAAAAAAATTCGCTACAGTTTTATACGATGAAATGCGTAAATATAACTTTATTAATGCCTATTTTTATTACAGTTTTGGAAAATAGTTTTTTTTATCATATATTAAAAATTTATGTTCACTTGTAGGATCATATATTTCTCAGAGACAACGCGGAATTAGATTTAACAATTCGAAATTAAAATTTTTAAATCATGCATCCAAGTTTTCGTGTAGACGTGATTTTAATTATAATTTTTTTTTGCTTTTGCTTTATGTATAACCAAAGTTATGCAGCACTACACACACACATATGCACACACACGTACACACAGCCCCGACCGGTGATTTTGATATATTTTGTTCCAAAATTTGGTTAATCCTATGGACATGAAATACTTCTCAATGCAGAAATAGCTAGTGAGGAGTAGCGCGTAATAATGAACAATTATGAGGAGCTTATGAAATGGGACAATATTAGTATATTATATATTTCCATTTCTCCTAACAGTGGGTAAATTATGCATTATTGAAGTTTGCCAAGTCTTCACAAGAAATAAACACATTTTCGATAGTCATACGTAATGTATGTACATAAAAAAATTACATTCATTAACAAGTATTTGAACTGGAAGCATTTTGCAAATAGACCGTTATCTTAACGACTGTACTACCAACCCCACGGAAAATAAATGCATTGATTTCATTGGGAGAAAGCATGAAGCTTTTAATTTTGTGTAACTTATTCTCGTTTTTCTTTTAATTGGTAAAAATAAGATTGCTTTCACAAATTGTGCGTGTCAACCTCCTCACTTCGCTACATATCATGCAGTGTAGACGTCAAAACCAAGCGCCATGGTAGTAACATGAGAATGAAATTAAAAAGTAAGTGTTCACGTTACTTTGTAAAATAGTATTATTAAAAACGAAAACCACATTTAAAAATCACATTTTAGCGCTCTGTCTAGTTCATATGTAGTTAACGTTTTTATCTGTTTATGAAAATATTGATTTACAAACGTGTTACGCACGATTACTAACATAGCAGTCAAGAACTACATTACTAAATTACCAGTAGCACAACTGGTTAATACTTCAGTGGAAAATGTCACGTGTCCAGTGAGTGAGGGGGGAACAGAAGTATTTTCACTGAATTTTCAGATAAAGTGTTTAAAAAGTATTGTCTAGTTGGCCAGATATAATTCACTAATTGAAAAAAAATGGTGGATAGGTAGGCAATTGGGCTTAAAGTCTCGTCGACAGCGAGGTCATTAGAGACGGAGAAAGTTTCTCAGGGAAGAGGGATTGGGCAAGGAATGGGAAGGATTCGTTCATGGCCTTTGTTAAGGAGCCATCTCAGCATTCGCCTGGAGTGACTTCGGGAAACCGTGGGAAACCGAAATCAGGATGGCCGGACCGGGAATCGAACCCGGGTCCTCCCAAATGAGAGTCCAGTGAGTTACTACTGCATCAGCCCGCTCAGTAACTTAAATAAACAATACTCACACAGATTCAAGTTTAGAGTGTGTTCAGCAAACAAATGACACCTGTGAAAACATAAGGGAAACCAGTATTCGTAAGATAACATTTATATTTTTTGTCACTTAACTTTCGGTAGACAAAACAAAAAAACTAAATCAGGATTCGAAAATGTCTTTGTAGTAATGGAAAACATTAAATGAAAATACAAAACTGTCTGTTTTGCTGTTGCATAATATTTGAATCTAGTTTTCTAAATCCAAAGGGGACTCACTAGCATTGGCTTTTCTTTCCCAGGAAACGTCGATATACTTTGTTGATACACTTTTTGGGCATTCTTTATTATTTGTTCTAAGTGACGGCCAAGTATTAAAGCAATTTTTTTTCGTTATTTCTGTAATTTTTGAAAATATGTAAAACTAGCCGCGAAAACGATATCGAGAATAATAAGAAGAAAACTTTGTGTAGGTTCGGAACCGTAAGTGTAGGGAAAGTAAAAAAAATGCTTCAATCGCTTCTTAGTAAGAAGTATTCATAGTTTCACCAATTCATATAGACGAATGATAAAACAATTTTGTTTATTCGCTTTGTTCGAGTGAAAATTTCGATTGAGAGAGAAGTTATCTGTGGGAATAGAGAGGCGATAATGGAGCAGCAAGAGAATGTTGTAGGGGGTGTTAACAGGATAACCCTGAGAAAACCCAATGGCCAATAGCAAGGTCCGCCACAGTTCTGCCATGGGTAAATCCGTGATCAGCCCCGCTGGAAATTGAACCCGGTTCGCTGTGGTGGAAAAGTAACATTTAATCTCGTTTCCAGGGAATTGATATCTTCGTAGATAAACGTAGATAATCAACTACTCTAGCAATAATATATTTTCCCTAAATGAAGCTTTATTGCATTTTATATTTGTTTAAATAGGTTCTAAGGTCTATGTTTTGTAGCTCTCTATTATCAATAAGAGGGCGTAGGGCTGCCATAATTAACTACGTTTAAAACAATACTCATATCTGTTCTCTGTATGAAATTTCAAGCCAGAGCTCCGTGATCTGGAGGAAGCGTTGTAGCGAAAATATTTGCGTAGCGTTTTGGTTTACGTAAACGTATTTTTTTTTTTTTTCAAATTAAATTGTGCACGATGTTTCTAGAAAATTGCAACTCCACAGATGCTTCTTGAAAACAAACACGACGAGCACAACTGGCAAGAATTTAAGACCAGCTGCCGACAGGGATTACACCGAATGTAAAATAATCTCAGTAGGTTTTTAAATGAACAAATTATTTAACTGAACGACTATCAGGTCAAAGCACACACATACACCCAAGTAACATATTACTGACAAAATTGTTGGTATTGGATCCATAACGACCAGGCTAACGTGAAATACTACAGTAACTGCGCCGAGTTAAGCCTAAAGGGGTTTGTTTTTCCTGTAAGACTCCTCAGGCAGGAATGGTGTTAGCGCTCAGGGCAAAATCGAGGGGACAACTTTTGTGTTCAATAATAGACGCTAATTGCTTCGTTCGTGACTTAAATACTACGTTATTAATTTTTTTGTTATTCAAAACTACCAAAAATTGCGTCAGAAAAATTTGTAAATATTGGTGAACTCCGGCATAAAGACTTAATGCTACAACTTCAATATTTTAAACTATTTAGGCTTCTTTATAAAAAATTNTTTGTAAATATTGGTGAACTCCGGCATAAAGACTTAATGCTACAACTTCAATATTTTAAACTATTTAGGCTTCTTTAAAAAAAAATANTAAAAAATTGATTTTTCTGCTTTAGCAACTCCAGTGATATTACTTTTATAATAATATTCGGTGGTTTTATGTTTGCTAGGTTTGTACCTTTGGTTTTTCTGCGATACAGGCCACAGTGTTTACAAATGCACTTCAGTTGAAGAAAAATTACAAATGCTAGAATTACCGTAGCGATACATGTTTAACTCTCATATGAAAAAGTTCTTCTTGAAGAGGACTGCGTGACTATCAACTCACAGAGCATCTGCTACTTTTTTTCTTAATTGTTGTGCACAGGAATTTATAGGCTATTAAAAAAAATAGAACTTGTAGAAACTATTATTTGTTATGTTAAGTTGATAATAATATACCACTGGCTAGTTAAAATTCAATCATTTTCAAGTAATCATGAATTAGTATTGCTAACTTAAAGGAGAGTTCGAAAAAAAAATTGTTATTAGAGTTTTAGTCATAATGAGACATTGCTGTAAAATACATGCGATATAAAATATTGTCTCTTCTTCACACACGTCCAGTACAGTATAAACATAAAAATTTGGTATGTTTTATGTGTTAAATTTGTCGGTTTACTTACCGCATGTTGAACAGAACGACTATGCCTGGAGCCAGCTGAAACTTTGTTCATGCACCAACGTCTATGCAAGTGAAGTGGCAAAAAAAAAATATATGGAGGGGGTGAAGCTCTTCAATCGTTTGAAATTCAAGTATGAAAGGCTTGAGTAAAAAAACCAGCTCGTCATGGAGGAAATAATTATGTGTTGATCTGTCAATGGAAAGCTGTATAAACACTACACGTCTGGGTCTATTGTGTCCCGGAACAGACGGTGGTTCCTTACTGAATCATCGACAGGGAAAAAGAAGGAGGGCGTCGGTGAATGTCAGAGCTTCAAAAAAAAACAGGAAATATTGGGGTAGGTTGCGAAGGGTGTTTTGAAGAGCGATGAAGTGAGAGGAGAACCCGTGCAGAAGGGAAGTGGGCTGCGAGTTTGGTAAATTGGTAAAGTGTGCGGAAAGAAAATGTGAGATGGGTGTTGTGGAGGTGCAAATTTAAAAATAATAACTTTCTCCTGCCTTTTTTTGTTGTTGTCACCACACAAAAACAGTTTTTTATAGTGAAATACAGCCTGCGATAGCGAGAGATTTACGAACAAATTTAGTTAGTATTTTGTTGTTAAGAAAAAAATATCAATAATAGACGTGTGCCGTGTATGAATACATTTCGTGTAGAGCAAATCGTAGCGCACTAAACCTAAAAAAAATTATTCCTTTACAAGGATGCCCCGACATATCTGAGGTCTGGCCATATAAAAACAATTTTTGTGCACACGGAAATTAATTCATATACCTTTTCAAAAAGATTGCATAATTAGTATTACAACCTCGGTGATTTGTTACGCGGTTACAAAAGTTGTACATTTTTTAGTTATGACTTTTAAAGTTCATATATTGCAGTCAATAATACGTTTTGCGTGTATATAAAAAATGCTGGAGTCCTTTTTTTTTTTCTGAGACAGGTGTGTAACCTCTTACAAGATGCAAGCATTAGATTGTAATATGCTTACAAGTTTTGTCTAAGGTAAGAAAAAGATGTTGTGGATAGGGATAAACATATTTGTTTAGTTGTTTGGGACCTCTGAAATAATGTTTTAAATTCTGTCATACCATTGGCAACAGTAGTTTTTATGCGTGAGCTCTTCGTGAATGTACTCAGTCCAAAACAATGAAGTTTGAACAGTTAGTCTACATTTTCCACAGCTTAGATATGTATTTACCTAAAACTCATTGGTAGGCCCTACTCGTAATACTTCGCAATGGCTTGTTCTACATCAGTTATAAGATGTATTTTTTAATGGTTGATACATATGCTGAAGTGTATCACTTAACAAATTGTCTTCTAACATGAAAGTATTTTTACATGCGAACAATTGCAAGTCAAGAAAAATCACGGAGTAGAACAATTAACTGTCGTTCCATGGCTGCGTTAGTATTCGCTTTTTGACGTTATGTTGATTTATTCTAATTTTATTCTTATAATCTATGCTATTGCCGGATCATGAAACGAGGAAACATACTTAGTATACAAATTGGTCGTCAATAGTAGACAATATTTGTGCCAATTATTTGACAGCAATCAGGCAAAAGAATCCTACAAAGCATTAAAATTATGTTCTCAGCTTGATCTATTCAACCAAAATTTGTGTTGTTGATAAAAACAGTTTTATCAACTCAAGAGAAAATATGAGCAAGTCACGAACTACCAAATGCAGGTTTCAACGTCTTTTTGAAACCGTATCGGTTATACCCACGTCTCGAACGCGCTATTCAGAGTACCAGATGCCTTTGCAGTTTCTCGTAAAATTTCGAGTCTGCTTAGTTATTTAATGACACACAGAATATACGAGTTACGGTTTATTTAAGAATAATTAATTCACCCCTATTTTTCGACAAAGCAATCATCTGTTTCCCCCTTCCTCAAAATTTTCGTGTCTGTACAGTACAGTTGTTGGCCATTCTTTACTAAAATGTTCAGCCAGATAAGTAGAATAAAATATCCTAAGTTTACCGCGAAATATTCCTGGAATTGCTTTCACAGAAACTTCCATAATTTTTGTGAACGGCTCGCAATATGTTTGAAATGTCAAACGTATTGGGTTAGGTTTTTCAATGAAACCTACTCATTTTTAGCGCGAGGTCACAATTACTAGAAATTATGCGACAGAAGTTTGTTTAGTTTGTTTTTAAAATTGAAAGTACTTCTAGCGCCATACTTTACTATTTAAGGCTGTTGCCTGATTTAAAAGCAATGAGAATTTGGTATAGGGAAACACATGTTAATAAAATTCTGTGTTTTGAAATAAAATTTTAAAGATATAAACTTGAAACAAAAACCCAAGTGTGACAGATGATACTCTCAAGCTCTGTACCGAGGCAAATACAACAATTTGTTTTTCAGTAAATTTTTATTTAATTTTAAGTTTTCTGATTATTCCAGGAAACAGGCTATACATTAATGTTTCAAAAGACTTCGATAGTATAGATGCACGTATTTTTCTGCTCAAAAATGTTCGCGGTTGTATGCGTCTATCTTAAATAGGAACGCAAAATAAAAACTTATTTCATAAACATGCATTTCCTTATACCAAATTCTCACTGCTTTCCAACCAGGCAACAGTCTTAATAAAAGATGTCCCATAATTCACGCAATAAGTAATTTTGATAGAAAACACAGGTTTTTTAATTACAAATCGTAAATGTTTTATTGATTCATAAAGTATACAGCATAGTGTTATGTATCGAATAGCATATCGGCTTCGCTGGCACACACGCACTCTTTTTTGTCACTGGACCGCACAAATGGGGCAAAAGTCAAATCTTGCGTGAATTTCGGGACATTCTTTATAAGATAGTAACATCAACTTGGGTTTCCTTCTGCCTGGTTCGAGGGTGTTGTGTGGTCATCGGATGTTCGTCAGGTAGGATCCGTAATTACTTGTTAGTTTTTCTCTCACTGGATCCCGCCGCTCGATTGCTACCTTCTCACTGGCTGCGTTCAGCGCAGCATACAGCTTGCGCGTAGCACACGCCAGATATTGTAAAGCACCACAGCAGGTATTGTTTAGCTAAGTATTTCCCAAATTATGGGTCGCGGCCCACTGGTGGGTGGCAGACTAAAATTTGGTGGGCCCCGAAAAATATAATTTCGTACATAAATATATGCACGAGTTATACATGTTATAATTTAGAACCTACACACATGCAATGCAACTGTCAATCAGATGTAAAATACTGCGCAGAGTACGCAGTGACAAGAAGAATTCAAGTGGACACTAAAGTAGTAATGGGAACAAATAGAAAACAAATGCATCCTTCCCATTGAAAAATCTGATTTCTTGCAACCAAAATGACTTTTAAACTAAATCAGTAATATAACAGCTTGTGTAATGCTGTTTCATTAGGTATCTTTTTAATTAAAATTTTTCTTTAATACGTTAACTTCTTTAACTATTTTATTAATCCTACTACTCTTCACTTCCTTACGCTACGTAAGAAATACGATGTGAACATGATGGAATAGCGAAACGCTACGTTTCTCGCATAAGGCATTAAAGTGGGTCCTGAACTTTGGCATTTTTTTTTTAATGGGTCGCGGTTCATAGAACTTCCGGAATCACTGGCTTACCTGAATGAGTTACTTCGATGAGGATATAACAATGTTGTGCAATGTATGCGGTAACTGTCAATATTTTCCCATAGTGTTAGCGGCTCGTTTTGCACACAGCCTGAAGTCTTTGGAAAGCTTAATAATTCTCACTCTGTCGACCTTCATGAAGAAGTTGGTTGGAAAGCTAACTTTCGATGCGTTTGACTATGATTTAGAATTCCTAGGAAAGCAAAGGTATGCGTGTGACGTTTTCAGAAATGTTTTTTTTTTGTAATCATGTTTTCTTTTGCAGTCATCTTGTTAACGTAAAGCGTTGAGTTGATAACCAATCATAAAATAATTTTCCGTAAATAAATGAAAGTTATTTATAAAAAGTATGGATATTCGTATTTGCATTACAAGTAGGGGCGACGATTTCGTGACACAAATTACCAAAACATTACCGTTAGCTCTCCAAGAACACCTCGGCTCTTTTTTAAAAGCCCCAAAATTAATTGGAAATCTGAAAATAATAACTGCGTTAATACAAGCAAGTAGAAAAGAAAATTTCCGCAGAACCAGTAACACAGTACAGAGATAGTTGTCTTGATTCCTAGACATATTTTCCGCACTGTGCCGGCGCAAAGAGATCAATAAGCTACAGATTCTAAGGATAATTGTCACATTAAGACTCGTGTAATTATTATATGCATTATTGTTGGATGTGATTTTCATGTTGGTCAAGAGCGCTATTTTACTTGAGTAATACATTCCCTACACTTCTTTTTTCCATGCTACAGTTTTCACGCCGTCGTACCCATGTTTACTTTAAGGTAATGTATTCTGTGTTTTAATTAGTCGTATTCGTGGTTGCTAGATGCCTTCAACCTATATCTCGGAACCCATTCCCAACATTTCTCAAAACAGAATCAGACATGTCCTATTCCCACGACTTACTTGTAGAGCACTAATGTCTTACCAAAAAGTTATTATATTTGTTTTAATTTCATTTTCGGTTACGTCACTGGGGCTATTCTTGATATTAGGTAGTTTCCCTAAAAAAAANTTATATTTGTTTTAATTTCATTTTCGGTTACGTCACTGGGGCTATTCTTGATATTAGGTAGTTTCCCTAAAAAAAAACCCCCCTATGGTGTTTCCCTAAACTAAATTCGAAAAAAAAAAATACTTTTGCATTGCAAGAAGTTATTAAAAGCCACTAGGACGTTTCAAAATACGGTGCTATACTTTNTTATATTTGTTTTAATTTCATTTTCGGTTACGTCACTGGGGCTATTCTTGATATTAGGTAGTTTCCCTAAAAAAAACCCCCCCTATGGTGTTTCCCTAAACTAAATTCGGAAAAAAAAAATACTTTTGCATTGCAAGAAGTTATTAAAAGCCACTAGGACGTTTCAAAATACGGTGCTATACTTTAAAAACTCAATTGACTGCTTACATTTTTGTCCTTCACTAGCTGTATTCTGGGTTTCGGTCATCAAAATGAATGTATTACCTTCGGATTATGCATTCAGGGTTATACTTTTGTATGAGACATGAATACGCGTAGGGTTTATAAATTAGAATTCAGTCTATTTCAGTAGGTTTATTCCTTTCTACCTTATAATTTTTCTTCTCTTTCCCCCCGCCATAATCTGATGCATTAACACAGCTGACTAGTGCGGGACCGACAGTCAAGAAAAGGGTAGAGTTTGACATATTTAATGATTTTAGGCACGTCAGGCCTACATTTCACAAAATTGCTCTCAAACAAAACCACTTTGCCCATCTTTACTCAAGCCACGTTTCTGCGAAAATATTTTTGTAAATTCTTAAAACCCTGAAAATTGCTAACAAATTAATATTTGTAGACTTAAGTCTCCCACATACCTAGCCTTTTTTTTTCCGCATTTGAGGCTGAGAAGCGCTGAAGCGATAAGGGTGACGCTGCCACGCGCATCAAGTGCTCCATCGCCGCTAAGCGCAAGGCTCTCTAACTGGCGTGCAGTGTTCTCGTCTTACTGCGTGTACCTATGTGACTTTCAGCGGTGACCCTATTATTTTATTGGTGGAAAGTCTATAGTGAGGTTCTATGCAGGGTCCTCTATTAGTTTTGTCTGTATCTGAAGCCCATATTTTGAGATACAACACATTGAAAAAGACGTTTTTATCCAGTTTGGAGTGCTCTGAAATGGTGTTTGTAATGGGCGTGACGTCTTGAAAACATTCGACAGCCCTCGTCTGAAGTGTGTGTTCTTTTCGTATATCAGCGCATTGGACGCACGTTTCATAGCGCATTTCAAGCGCCAGGCAGGCGGGGGCCTTAAGAAAAATATAAAACACAAGCTCTTACTTAGGTTCTCATACTTGCTCTTTTGTAGCATGGTTCTTCCCTTCAAAGCTCACAGTGTGCTTTTGAAATCTTTTATATTAAATGTAGCTGGGACACGCTATAAGTCATTTAACTTGTAAAATCTTATATTTTAGCTCGCCGCCAGGTCCCGCACTAGACAGCGTCATCAATAAGCCACGATGTGTGTATATATATATATATATATATATATGCACACACACACGCGCACACACCAGCTGTGCCCGCGGCTCCACTCGCGTGGACTACAAAATTATTGTTAAGGTTTTTTTTTACAAAGTCCAAGCGTTTTATACGATGTCTGCACTTGCTTTTCAATTTCAATGAGTGCAAGGTGAAAAACTTCGTCATTGAATGTTGCTTGTGAATTAAATGGTAAAAACGCTTATTAGTATTTCTCTGTTATAGATAGATATATGCTACCGCAGAGTTTTTTTTTAGGTCTTTTTATTCTACGCAACTCTTTACTACATGATTTTGTTAAATCTTTAACGGTTTAGACAGCGTATTGCAAGAGCGCGCGCTGGCGGCAAACTTTTTTCCGACTTGATTCACTATTATTGTCACTGCTTATTCATAATGTTAAATAACGTAACAAAATATATTCTAAAACCTGGCCAGAGAACATAGCTATGAACTTTAAAAAAATCACTTAAATCGGATTCGTGGTTAGAGTTATAAGCGCACTAACAGACAGACAGAGAGACGTTGAGTTTTATAATATGTTTAGATATATATATAAACTTTCTTCGTTTTTAACAAATATCTTCGCAATTAGTATATTATGTATTTCGGAATGCACTCGGGTCGCGGTGGTGTAGTGATTAGACTACTCGTCTCCAACCTAGGCGAACCATGCTCGATCCCCGGCGGGGTCGCTCCCGGATTATCGCATGTGGGAATCGTGCCGGACGATGTCGCTGGTTGGCAGGTTTCCTCGGGGATCTCCCGTTTCCCCCACCCATTCATCCCGGCAGTGCTCCATATGCACCTCGCTTCACCCTCATCGGATCTCAAGACCTCGCTGGTAAGAACCGCTGATATATCTTCACTCAGTTCACTCTCCCGGAACGCTCTCCTGTCATCTGCGTTATTTCTCAGAATTCACAGTGTCTCTTGTGTGCATATAGGGCTATTCACGGTAAAGTGAGCACTTTTGGAAGCCCTTTTATTTGCAATAATAGTCAATAAAATATATATTTTTTATTGTAACCTTTTACATAAACTTTCAAATCCATTGAAATATATGCACTGTGTTTATTACTTACATGGCAATATTTATTTTTTTAAAAGTGGCGGAAGGATGAAAAATGGCTGAAAGGATAAAAGTAACTAGGCCCTCTGAAGTGCTCACTTTACCGTGAAAAGCCCATACTTTAACTACCACAACATATGGCAAAAACATATTGTATTTAAATTTATTTTTTCGCAGCTTTTTTTAAACACGAAATTTGTGAAAACTGACCCTAAGTAAATAGCGTTGGCAGATAGCGCGTATTGCTGAACGTATTCAGTAACTAGGCACTATGTTTTGAATGCTTCCATTGCAGATGTGGACGCTTTGGCTTATAGACACAAGGGCGAAACAGTAATGTATAAATGCACAGGAATGCGGAAACGGTCACTTATACTTTGATATATTTAAAATCCAAGCAGGTTAGATGTTTATGCAACCTTCCTATGATAATTAATTTATAAAAATTCGGTTTAACAGGTCAAGTGATCCTAAATTGTTTAAAAGCAGCAGGGTTTATCTTTTTGCAGTTTTGAAGATTTGCTTGAACAGTTATTTTATACTTATTTCATTTAATGGTATTAGTTAATGAAAAATGTTTATGTTGCTGGCGTTTCGTGGTGGCAGCTGTCTTGACCGGCCGTTACTAACCAGCTTCAATGACGCACTGTTATGACGGCATGGGCAAGCCCTGACTGTACAGCTTGCCTGAACGCGCCATCTCACATGTAAACGTGACCAGGCCACCGGGCAGCGGATTTGCGTAAGCAGGACGCGCGATTTCCCAGCCCTGGCGTTAGTGGAAACCCACTCTGCCGAACGAAGAACGAGGTCGCAGTGGTGCGATGACACGCAAGTGAAGAATAGCTTGACGTCTGGAAGGACGTTTGTCCTCGCCTCGACGCTGATCAGGGATGTTGTTTCAGAGGACCAGAAGGATGCCAACGTGCCACCCGTCGTGGCCCGCCTACATATCAACCTTCGGCACCATTCAAGGTGGGAAATATCGATCCAATAATTAACATTAAAGGTCGCTTCACAATTATATAAAATTATCTCACATTAACTCACCTCCTTTGAAGTGTTATAACATGCTGTTATATTTGTAAACTTAATAATACTCAGTGTTAAAAAGGATGAGCCTCTTTATTTCAATCACGCAGAAGCTCTTGGACAATTTTTGTATGATGTCTGAGACATACCACTTATGCATACATTTAAGATAAAGTTATGTAAGCTCTTTTAAGAATTTCTTACATTTTTAACAGCACGACGTTAAACGACCCTGAATGACGACGAAGAGTGGCGACAGTTGAAACGTCCCAAACATACCCTAAGTGTATGTAATAATGTACAATCCAGAATCTCGGACGGGGTCTCTGATAGTATGAGGATCGTCATGACTTGTGCTGATGAAGTCCAGTTAGGTCTCTCTAGGCACAAAAGTTTTCAGTTGTTTTCGAAGTACAACAATTTGAGATCAATGAGTACCCAATCTCGAAAACGTGAAGGAAACTGCCAGTTTCTAAAAAAAATATGTGACCGCGCAGAGATTCGAAGCAGAGACCTTTGGTGGCGCCAAGGCACTTCCGGGTTGGGAGGTAATGTGCTCGTTTTTATTCTGTTTTAAGCAAGCTGTCCGCATATTAACTTTCTGCCTTATATTAGTGTCTTGAAAAATACCATTGTTCTACCGTTCAAGAGGGACCAAACTGTATAACTTTCAAACGTTCTTGATTTTTTTTTTTTATATTTCTAAACAAATATGGTTTATCCTCAGTTTTGTAAACCACGTGTGCATCGACAAGGAAACCCCATGCAATGTTGCTAAACTAAATCAAATCTTGTGTTATCCTTGCTAACTTAAACTCTTCCACCTTTTCCTCTATAGCTATGGTTCCTGCCTCTCACACAGGAAAAACACGTTATCTAATTGAGTGGCTCCAGTACTAGCAAGCAACGCGGAGTAAACCCGAATTCGTGAGGCTCATCTGCGTTTTGTTTCATGTTCGCCGCCGGNGGGAGGCTCGTGGAAGGGGGAGATAAAGCTAAGGTCACGGTTCACAACACCGCTTCAGCCCACATTACGCTCTCTCCCCTCCGCCGATCGCCTTCTAGCAAGTTCACGATCAGAATGTTAAAGGAAGCCACAGGATTTCTCGTAATTGCATGTGACGTACAGTGCGGTGTGCACGCGAAACCGACGTACACTCCGCGTTGCTTAAAACTGGAATCTGCTTTTGATGCTAAGGATAACTCTTTATTTCACATAGGTGGTACGTAGTTGTGTGCCAACCAATTGAACGAATTTGATAATATGTGCCCTCTCATTTCTTCTAAAGTGTTATATTATTTTCAAATCTATAAAAGTGATCACATTAATTTGGTTCATATACACAAATGGTTCGTGGTTGTCAAGTACCCACTTTATTCATATTACTGGAGTTTAGAGTGCCAGGGACGAAAACCACCCTGGAAGCATTTAAATAACGGATGTCTGCAGGTTCAAGAATA
This sequence comes from Clitarchus hookeri, assembly GCA_002778355.1. NCBI lineage: Eukaryota > Metazoa > Arthropoda > Insecta > Phasmatodea > Phasmatidae > Clitarchus > Clitarchus hookeri. Next base: position 553,604 of record NQII01001934.1, on the reverse strand, counting down.
TTTTTAGAGGTTTTTAGCAAGGATTGAATAACTGAGTTGGATAAAAATAATTATTGGTTGTTGCCCACTCAAATTTGTAAATGCCATGATCTAAGAAACTGTTATACAGTTATTTATTTTGTATGAGAAAATTTCACTGTAGGTTTTAATTTGAGTTGACGATAACGTCTTCACTTCAACCTGCAGACTACATGTAATACGATGCAGATGTTCTGCGGATTATTGCTATGCAAATTTTCTCATGTTCTCGCTTGGGGCAGATTTGAATCGGTTGAGATGATACTGAAACTAAACACCACCTTACACGATACGTTAATACTTCTACAACTTCTTTTGCTCAATGGGTATTGAAGAGAGTGTAATTTATACTGCACAGCAGTATTACTAATAATATGTGAATTCATACCAACTTGTATCTAAAGAGCCGAAGAGAAAATGTTAGAAAATAACTAAAATAACTCATAGCTGTCAGTCGGTATTTCACAATTTCCTTCCTTCCAAACAACGACCATCATTTTGAAAGAAAATGATACAACAATTCCGCAGTCATGCCCGTTTTTCTGCCTCTGTGAGTTTATTTATTTTTATTCCCTTACCTTTACCACACATATGAGCTAACCCGTACAAAACTAAACTTTGAAAAATGTTACACTAGTTATCAAAATCATTCATCTCTTAAAAATTTTATAGCTGTTGCTTCTGGTTTATGGGCTACATTTCTGTGAATATTGTTACCCTTAATACTTTGAAGGCTATCTAACAAAAATGTCTAAAGGCAAAATTCTTTCAATTGTGACGGGTTGTCACATTTCCCCGTACAAAAGGTTCTACCGTCAAGTCTGATCGCTGAACTTACCATACCTGGTGATGAAATGGGGCCCTCATCGGAGCAGCAAGGGTCGTGTCTAGCTGAAGAGTTTTGNNNGGGGGGGGGGGGTAGCACAAGAACTGATGCGAGCGGGTGGTGTGTGGTGCGGTGGTCGCCGCCTTCTCCAACCACTCCTTCGCCCTCTCCAGCAGACGACTCTATGGCCACCAAGCATGGCGGTGGTTTGAACTAGCCAATAAGAAGAGATCGAAGGAACAAGTGCTTCTAGAATCCAGGATTTTAGTATAAAAATACACTTTCAGGGCTTTTGGAAGACAGAGGAAAACTGGCTTGGGAACAGACATTTAAGGGGGATTTTTCCTCTGTCAAATTTGCTATGGGGGAGGGGTGATGTAAGAATGGAAAAAACTGAAATATATTTATCTTTACATTTGTGTGTTTCAATTGTTTGTTTAGTGGGGTTTAAGGAATCGCTTCAGACTGCATTGAAGGATGCGCGCATCGAGCACAATGCAGAGGATTCAATTGATGTTTTTTCGGTGGTTGCTGCGAGAACTTGCCCGAAAGGAAGGTGTCGCTGGAGTTTCTGAGGGTGAGATTGCTCCTTTCCTAAAATCTGTTCCCAGTAGTATAGAATAAATGCTAACATCTATAGTAGTAGTAAATGCAGATAGTGTTGTTTCTTTCTTAGTATGATTTTCCCGGGTGTTTGATCAAAATGTATGATATATTGGTTTAATTTATGCTCTGTCCTTATTGAGGGTTCCTAAGATTTAGCAACCTGTTGTGAGTCAGGCTATGAGAGAAACGGGTGTTTTCACAGTTTAGGCAGGAATAAGTCAAGTAGAAACTACACAGAAGTGACAAAAGTCATGGAATAGCAATATGGAAATATACAGATGGCAGTAGTATCGCGCACATAATGAATAAATGGGCAGTGCATTGGTTGAGCTTTCATTTGTAGTCAAGTGATTCATGTGAAAAGGTTTCTGACGTGATTATGGCCGCACAACGGGAATTAACAGACTTTGAACGCGGAATGGTAGTTGGAGCTAGACGCATTAGACATTCCATTTCGGAAATGGTTAGGGAATCCAACATTCCGAGATCCACAGTGTCAAGAGTGTGCCGAGAATACCTAGTTTCAGGTATAACCTCCCACCATGGACAACGCAGTGGCCGACCGCCTGCACTTAATGACCGAGACCAACGACTTGTGCGCAGAATGGTCAGTGTTAACAGACAAGCAACACTGCGTGAAATAACCACAGGAATCAATGTGGAACGTAAGACGGACGTGCCCGTTAGGACAGTGCTGCGAATTTGGCTGTACTGGGCTATGCCAGCAGAAGACCGACTCGAGTGCCTTTACTAACAGCACGACATCGCCTGCAGCGCCTCTCCTGGGCTCGTGACCATATCGTTTGGATCCTAGACGACTGGAAAACAGTGGCTTGGTCAGATGAGTCCCAATTTCAGTTGGTAAGAGCTGATCGTAGGGTTCGAGTGTGGCGCAGACCCCACGAATCCATGGACCCAAGTTGTCAACAAGGAACTGTGCAAGCTGGTGGTGGCTCTATAATGATGTGGGCTTTTTTTACATGGAATGGACTGGGTCCTCTGGTTCAACTGAACCGATCATTGACTGTAAAGGGTTATGTTCAGCTNCTTTTTTTACATGGAATGGACTGGGTCCTCTGGTTCAACTGAACCGATCATTGACTGTAAAGGGTTATGTTCAGCTACTTGGAGACCACTTGCAGCGATTCATGGACATAATGTACCCAAAAAACGATGGAATTTTTATGGATGACAATGCGCCATGTCACCGGGCCACAACTGTTCGCGATTGGTTTGAAGAACATTCTGGACAATTCCAACGAATTATTTGGCCACCAAGATCGCCCGACATGAATCCCATTGAACATTTATGGGACATAATCGAGAAGTCAGTTCGTGCACAGACTCCTGCACCGGCAACACTTTCGCAATTATGGACGTCTATAGAGGCAGCATGGCTCAATATTTCTGCCGGGGACTGCCAACGACTTGTTGAGCCCATGCCACGTCAAGTTGCTGCACTTCGCCGGGCAAAAGGAGGTCCAACACAATATTAGGAGGTATCCCATGACTTTTGTCACCTCAGGGTATTTTAGTCATTCCTAGATATCGGATGAAAATTTTAGAAAGAGTACAAAAACCAGGTGTTTCCATGAAAGAGTATGCATATGTATCTCCAACAAAATTTAGTTGGTAGAGGTTTTAATGTTGCACTGCGATGAGTTACATGCAGTTGAAGTTATATTTGATAGTTTGCTTCCAGAAAACTATAATTTTTTTACTTTTGCATGCAAGCCCACTAAATTTCAGGAATTGTTAAGCTTTGTTACGGAGGTAGAATTGAAAGTGGGAGAATGTAACCGAAAGGTAGATGAAAATGTAAAACGGCAATGTAGCATTTGTTTTCGTACAAACCGTACCACCGAAAAATGCTTTTATAAAGAAAAGTTGGAAAGGTGAAGCTGGTGAAATCAAAACGTCAGTGTAGTATTTGTTTTCGCACAAACGTTATTTTTATAGAAATAGGTTTTCAGTAAAGATAAAAAGGAGGAAGTCCTCGTAGTTCGGGAAGAAACTGAGAAAGGACAGGGAAATCAAAAGGATAATGTAGGAAATGTCGAGGAAGGCACTTCCGTAAAAGAACAACGGGTTATGTGTTTCAGATGTAAAAATACGGGACATAAGAAATTTCAGTGTCCTTTACGGGAAAAACTTGGAACAGGTTGTGTAAATAATGCATCTCGGCAAAGGGAAAGTTTACTTTTAGTTCTGGCAACAATAAGGATCCTTGAAGCATCAGTTTTAATTTATTCAGGTGCTTCCGTGTCTTTTATGATCCATGAGTTTTGCAATACGTTGATGTGAAGAAATCCCGTAGGAACTGTGGTAATAAAAAAGAGGGGAAATAGAGTTTCTTCATTGGCCGACGGAGGTTTGATTCGTTCAAAAGCCATAGCTGTAAAAATAAAGATTGAACTTTTCTCGTGGTGAACTTCCATAAAAAAGGCTTTAAATACTTTTCCGGAAAATGTATATTCATTTATTTTTACTCTCTGCAAGCGACATCTGTAGCCGAAGTCGATAAGACACTACGTTACCTTCTAACGGCAATATTTAAGATTTAAGTCTAGTGTGTGCCGTAGATTTCTATGCGTTTTGCAGCTCTCTGGTCAATGTAAGCGTAAATAAAACCAAAATCCAAGCTTTCGCTTTTAAGTGTGTCACTCGTGTTTACGAGCTGTTCAATAATCAAAACGTTACTAAATATCTACGTGAATAAGCATTTATTGAATAAAACAATGTTGGTTTGACGCAACCAAATAAAGTGTAAAGGGGCAATTATGTTTTTGTTTATGAAACCAAATTACTTTGCTGTTCTTGTTTGGTTGCCCGAAACTTAAGATTTGGTTGGTGCAACTTAAGAGTTGTGTGGCACTAGGTACATTTAAGAGTTTCATTTATCTTAAAATACAGTGAAGGAACCACAGCTCTGGTTTAGCGACCTCAGCTAAGTGACTGCTGGCGAACTAGGAATGTTTTTAGTTTCATATTTTTTGCAAAACTCGACATGAACGTAGATAAATATTTTCAAGTCTTACAACCTCGCTTTTTGTTTCCTGTGGAACTTGTTTCATTCGAATTGTTTGTATCATTGTTAAGCATCAATAAATGCGCTAACAAACATTATTACAATCCTATTACAAATAATATAAACATCCCCTATAGCAGTACATTCTAACGGAGGCAATCAAAGAACCTGATTTACCTACAGCCAAACAAATAAATGCCAGTACTGTACGAAGGTGATTTTGCTGCAGCGTACAAATTCTGTATTAATACGCAAATTNGCCAAACAAATAAATGCCAGTACTGTACGAAGGTGATTTTGCTGCAGCGTACAAATTCTGTATTAATACGCAAATTGAACTGTTCCTGCTAAACAAATACTTATCCACTCGACAAAATATTAATTTGACTCTATTTTTGTGTTACATTGTTTAAAATAACTTTATGTACTAAGTAGATGTATATAACGTAGTAACCACCAAATAAGTGTCCGGCTAAACTAATTATTTTATAGTGATATATTTTGTTAAAGGGAACCAGTCTATTAGCATTGAGCCAAAGCAGACCATTTAAACTATGTCCAGTGAAAATAAATACTTCTCAAGTAAGTTTATTTTGTATCAGCAACTTTCCTTTTCTCTTTGTGGACTGGCAATTGCCAGACTCCACAAAGTCACAGTTTACTTCTCTAGTTAAAAAAAAAATTTCCTCTATAGCTAATAAGAATAATCTGAAATATATCCTATGAAAAGGTTTAAGCCATTAAGTATTATTTTTTCTACGCTACATCATTTGTTTTTTAATCATACACTTGAGAAAATTTATAGTGTTATACTAGAATAATTTACTTATTATTGAGAAGAGCATCATTGAAATTTAACCACACGTCACTGCAAATCAGGTGTTATTCGATGTTTATCGGGATTTTATTATGTGAGAAATTCATCTATATAAAAACCAACAATTTTCCGAAAACCGGTAGTTTATATCGTGTTGTGAACAAATATGTTTTTAATTCATGGCTTATATGTTTGCGTGTTCTTATTTCTGGTTGTAAATTCTTTTCGTAATCAACCTTTTAGAATGTCCATAAAATTAATTTTAGGAAAAGTTATACTTTGCAAAAATGTTATACGCAGACTTATTGTGTTTAAAGTAAATAGCTGATTCACGTCCTTTTTTCCCATGCCCTTAAGTTTGTAAGCTCTATAACCTTTCTGATAGTCATTAACTACTTGTAACATAAATGACCGTCGATGCGAATGATCAGAAAAATTTACGAGATGTAAATAAGAGCTTGCAGTTACTTAGAATAGCATCTTGCATAATGGTAACCTTGCAATTTACAAATTATTATTAAATATTTCGGTTATCTAGACCGTCTTGAAATAAAATTAATGCTTTTCTGCGGCCTCTGCACGTAGGTAGTATGTTCGAAATTAATGAGAACTTTTGAAATCCAAACTGAGGATCTACTTCTCTGCGCATTTTGTATTCTCTCACAATAAGTAAAATTAACACCGCCATTGCCAATGAGATATAATTCATGCGTCAACCGAGTGCTCCCATAAAAATGCCAGGAAAGTAAATATGTAGTTGATTAGTTCATTTTTACCCTTTATGCCATAATTTATTTTCGTGATTTTACAAACAATATTTTCGACACTGGTTGCCCATATAATCGCTTGTTAACAACAGGTAAATAAGGGCAAATTTTACAAGTTCCATAGGAATTTATAAGACTTAAGTTGAATTTTGACAAATTAGTTCTGTAGACTTCAAATTTATCATAGAAACTAAGATACATAAAATATTTTGTACTTTTCTTAAAACAGGGTTTTGTGATGATAGCATATATTTTAACTGTAGTAACACAAGAAATATTTTGGCACCTTTTTTCCAAATAATTGCTTGTAAAATGTAAAAATTCTTTTGTTGCGCACGTTCATAAAACAAAAGGAAATTAAAATTTAAAAAAATACTGTAGCCATTAATTTGACTATTACAGTGTCAATTCTACATTCAGACGTGGGACTACTTTTCCTACATCATATGACATTCAGTGTGCTCATTAAAATATATGCAGATATGGACAGGGATTTCTTAAAGGCATGATTTGAATAGTGATCAAATACACTTAAATCAGCCAAAGAAGGCAATTGAGCTCCTCGAATCCCAAAAATTAAGTGCAACAGAAAATTTTCTTCAACCAATCATTTCGTATTTTTCTTGCACTTGCAACATGTTATTTACAATCATTCGAACAAGTATCGTGAATTTTTTCCCGCGCTGATGTAGCTTTCAGTGAAGGTATTATTCGCGAAGAAATATCCCAGCATGCATATAATCCGTTATGAATGGTGACGTAATTGCCGATCTGTGTATTTTTATCAACTGTAGCATTGTTTTTTGAACTGCTTGATATAATTTGTTTTTCTTCTGATCTTAACAAATGTTTGATCAAAAACATGGTGTCATGTTTAGATATTTTTAATATCTTGTGCAGTTTACAATTTGTGAGCATGAATTAGATTTATTTTAATTTATTTATTCATAATTTGCTGTTGATAGATTCTGCATTTGAGTATCAAAGTCTCCTGGTTGTGATCTACGCAATCGTGTTTAATTATTTATAGTAATTATGTGTTAAACATTTGTGATAGTATTTTTTTATAATCTTAAAACGTCAGTTTCATGGAAGGGTGCAAAATACCAACACTCATTATACGACTAGCCAGTTATGCGGTTGTATATCTTTATGATTACTTACCCGAAAGTAAACACAGTTTCTTAAATTTAATACACTTTATCATATTTCTGTGAATAAATGAAAATATATTAGGTACTTATGTTACAATATTCGTACTTACGTCTCTCCAAATAAAAATACAGTTAATTTAAATACCGATCAACATCGATTCGCTTGAAATAATTCGGGGCCCTATCGCTAGATGACGTGTTATATAGGCTTTGCCTTACTTTAATCGTCAGTATGGAAGATAGCTCTCTATAATCCTCCCTGCTCTGTGTCAACTGCGCTTACTGCCGACTGGAAACTGTGGTGCAAATTCGGCAACCATCGAATATGCTCGGGTTCTTTCGGGGCCAATCAGCAGACGCCCCTTGTTTACACACGTTGTGAGGCCGTAACCACCAAACTGGCCCGCGATTATAAATGTCACTGAAAGACCCTAGCTATACCAACAATGGAAAATTTTTTGGCCTCGTAGAGGCACTGCGTAATAATAAAATATAGCTTTATTAAGTTGTTTGGTTATGTTCGATTAGTGACTTGTACGCCAGGCTAGGCTAGAGAACTCGAAGGACTGCCAAGAACTTGTAGTGCAGTGTCAGTGACTGGACGCACTCGAGGCACCAAACACACATGGTACGTCGCACGCGCAAAACTAAAAGTTGAGTTCGATGAAAATTTGAGGCTCAAACGAGATGACATGGAGTTCAAACTCCGCTCTACTTTAAACAGGCAAAATATGCGAGTTTAGCACATGTACGTCTGCTTGCGGAAGAAGGTAAGATTCACGTACAATTCTCTTTTCCAATTCGTGTTTTTGCTCAAATATAGGCTGTTCTCGGTCAAGTAAGCACTTTTGAAATCCCTCTTATTTCGAATAATAGTCAATAAATATGTTTTATTTTACCCTTAGACGTTAACTTCCAAGTGCAGTGGAATATACACAATGTGTATTACTTACATGGCAACATTTATTTAAAAAGGTGGTTAAAGGATAAAAAATGGCTGAAAAAAGTAACTATAGCCTCAAAAGTGCTCACTGTACCGTGGACAGCCTATACATGGCTAACTTCTTGTTGTCCTCAGCTTTCGCATATTAAAATTAGAAACACAAATCAGGAAATCATCTAAAAGTTCTAGTATTGGCAACGCGTGATAAGCTTTGAAGCGTGATTTGAACGCAAGGGATTTTTTTTAAATATAAATACAGGGATTCATTCTCTGTAAATTGTTTTATGAAAGCACACAGTCCAAAAAACGCACAAAAAAAAGTTTTCAGACATCTTTAATATTANTCTCTGTAAATTGTTTTATGAAAGCACACAGTCCAAAAAACGCACAAAAAAAAGTTTTCAGACATCTTTAATATTATATGCAATATTATGGGGCACTTATTGATAGCGGTTAATAATATTTTTTGCTATAATTTTATTATTGGCGATAATAATTTAATTACTGATAAAACAAAACATTATGCCTAATCATTTATTTAACCTTTCAGGCTTACACATTGTAATTAAACGATCTCTTTTGATTGGTTTTAATTATATACAAACTAGAATATTATTCATCTGTACGGTATTCAATAAAATGCATATGCTAACTAGGTACAAAAATTTTTTTTTAAATAATTTCATTTAATTTACAATAAATAAATGAAGAACGATGGTGTGGAATTTAATTGTAACCGCNTCTCTGTAAATTGTTTTATGAAAGCACACAGTCCAAAAAACGCACAAAAAAAAGTTTTCAGACATCTTTAATATTAAATGCAATATTATGGGGCACTTATTGATAGCGGTTAATAATATTTTTTGCTATAATTTTATTATTGGCGATAATAATTTAATTACTGATAAAACAAAACATTATGCCGAATCATTTATTTAACCTTTCAGGCTTACACATTGTAATTAAACGATCTCTTTTGATTGGTTTTAATTATATACAAACTAGAATATTATTCATCTGTACGGTATTCAATAAAATGCATATGCTAACTAGGTACAAAATTTTTTTTTTAAATAATTTCATTTAATTTACAATAAATAAATGAAGAACGATGGTGTGGAATTTAATTGTAACCGCGCCAGCCAGTTATGGAACATGGAAATATTGCAAGAGAGGAGTAACTTTTGATGTTGTTTTTCTAGGTTTATCTTATTAATTAGTATTATTCAATTGCAAATTAAAATCTTTTGAATGGCCTGTATGAACTGTAAATTTTGGTTGTGCGTTCAGTGTTGAATATTTATTTATTATTGGTGTCACCATGATTTTGCTTGTTTCGTCCTATCTTTATATTAAGTGCGATTGTTTTGAATAAGTGTTGTTTTTATGCACGTAGTAATTGTTTTGTAAAAAATACGCTTGTGTAATATGCGTACGTTTTTTAATGATCACCGAAGCTTTTAAGATTTCCTAACACGGCTATAAGTGCTTTATTCAACCTCGAGCTTCTTGTCAGCACACTAATATTATAATGAAAGTTATAATTTAATTTTTATTCATTATATGTCCTCTCGTTGGTAACGTTCGACAAATACTAGTTGTAAAGGTGGGTAGTCTTTATTTTCGCTCCAAAGCGCATGCCTTTTGAATGGGATATTCTTAGTATCATCCTACAAATTACATGAGTTGGTTAGGTACTGTTTCACTCCACTGCACATGCATTTTAAATGGGATATTCTTAGTATCATCCTACAAATTACACGAGTTGGTTAGGTACTGTTTCACTCCACTGCGCATGCATTTTAAATGGGATATTCTTAGTATCATCCTACAAATTACATGAGTTTGCTAGGTACTGTTTCGCTCCACTGCGCATGCCTTTTAAATGGGATATTCTTAGTATCATTGTATAAACTACATGAGTTTGTTAGATGCTGTATTTGCAGAAGCGTACCCCGCCTTTTACACAGGCGGTACTTTCCTCGTGATCCAGTGTCGTTGCGACAGCTCTAGACGCGAAGCTAAGTGCGCTGGAAAGGTGCGTGGTATTTTCTGGCGTCTCCCCCGCGAAACGTGACAAATAGCAGCACGCCTTTTCGCTCCACGGGATGTCGGTGAGAGATGAACCCTAGAAGACAACGATGCTTCTTAGAATTCTAGGACAATGGTCGGCCCTCATTTATCTCGACATTGTTCGCAGCTGGCCACAGTCTCCGACCGCCTCAAATAAGTAATTCCCTTGATTTTTTTTGCGTCATCCAGGCATATTACCTGTTGAGTAATCGTTAACTTCGCGGGAAAACTTCGTAACTCCAAAAATTGGTATATGTTGCAAGAAAGAAGAAACACAATGTCTATCATTTAATAAGCAACTCCTTTATGTTTAAAACCAAATTGTTATTGATATATTTTTCATACGTGTGAACTTCAACCAAGATTTGAAAATCAATTTGCAATAATAATAATATAATTTTATGTATGACTGTTTCGCTATTTCAAACCTCATAGTGGATTTAAGAGATTTCCGTTAGTTTTTTTTGTTTGTAGATTATTTTTAAACGTTCATGGAGATACGCACTTTTCGTAGCCCATCATTGGATTTTTTTTTCTGTCATGGCGTAAAAACACACAAACAACAAACAGTGGAGCTAAGATCTTTCCTTATGAGGGTAACGCAATCTTTGTTATTTTGAAATCGAGTTAAAATGATTAGTTAATTGTGTTGTGCACGAGTACTGCAATTCATAATTTTCATTGGTAATCAACCTTTGCCTCAAACTTCCCACGTAATAAAATACACGTTCATCCATTCAAACACATAGTCAAACTATATGGCCCATTTTATATGCAGATCAGTGCCCTTGCTAATAGCTTGCTTGTAGATTTCACATCTGCAAAATAGAATAATATAAGCGATTACCTTAATCCGAAAATATCAAAATTTCCTGCTTATTACATTATTCTGTTATCACAAAAATTTTGGTCTCAAGTGTTTCGATTAAATTATAGTGACGCGTATTTAAAGCTTATAATTCAACAGAAAAGTATCCAATATAACTATTAGGAGTAAACTCTTCACATGAATAAATAATTTGTTTGCAATAGTTCTTGTTACAACACGCGCGCAATATTTGCAAGAACAATTCTGTGCTATGCGTAGTTGTGTGACTAAAAAGAGGTTGGCTGTTTTACAATATTTCGTATCGTTCTTCTGAATTTTACTTTAAGAAACGAAAATTTGTGTAAAACTACACTTTACATGAAACCGTGGAATTTATCTTATATCACAAAAAAAAGTTTTTCTTAGGAACAATTGCATATTTTATAAGCATTTTTTTTTGTTGTAATGAAGTCTGTAGTTTTTTTACGTTCATCGGTATAGCTGGCTTTACTCTGAACTGAGATCATTTGAAAATGGAAGAAATTTAACACTACGTTCTCCATAAAAAGTCATGTGACATCTGCCGTGAGCAAAGTGAATGTACAACTTTCATTGATTTGAAAATAAAAACTAATCAATGATATTATAATATGTATCAGAATTTGAATACAAGGAATGTTGGTTCCAAAATAAGTTTAACTCACTCAAAAGGTAAACCAACTGCATCATTCTGAAAAAGGATTTTAGTTACGCTCTTCAAATTAAATCTTTTGCAAACGGATTTTTAGTAACATTTACTCTAATCATTGCAGAATTCATGTCACGACTTTTTATTATTTATTGATTTAATGAACTCACAAATTGAAGAATGCATGATTCTCATTCACATCCAGGAACGGACGTGGAACATTTTCTTACGTGAGAGTACAATTTATACAGACAGAGGATCTAATTATGTATTCGTGAAAAGTGTAGTTTAAATTGATGTCACGAGTATTGACCGCNTGTAATTTATACAGACAGAGGATCTAATTATGTATTCGTGAAAAGTGTAGTTTAAATTGATGTCACGAGTATTGACCGCCCCATTTCAATTTTCAAATCGATCTAAAAGTCTTTCACGTGAGNGCCCCATTTCAATTTTCAAATCGATCTAAAAGTCTTTCACGTGAGCTATGCTCCTGTCAGCGGTATACTTACGTGTTTTGGGGAGACGAACAGGAAAAAATTTGGGTAGGTAAGGAAATTTTTATGAGGCAAAGTCAAGTCGACACGTGATGTTTTTCAAGAGAGATATATGTATGGGCATCTTTCTGAATGTGCAGAAAAGAACAAATGACACTAGCGCTTGGAAAAAATAATGTTTATTTTGAAGGCAACGCGTTATTCAAAACGCCTTGCCTTCAGCGACCACCTAAGCATTCAGCTAGGCTTCAGGAGTCTAAGCTTGGACGACGGTTTTTGTAGCACAATGTGGCGTAATATATGACTGCACTTTGCACATCCAACTAGTGATAGTTTTACTGCGTACTGCGTTGTCATTATTTCCTTTGTTGTAAGCCGCCATTTTGTTCCCGATTTTTATTTGCTTCCTCGTGTTCTGCTATGGTGCACAAATGGCTATTTGGTCATCATATTGGATTTCGTTTGCCATATTTGTTTTCGGTTTTGATTACAATGATTGTTTATGGATTTCTCCTGCTAGACTGCGTCACTGGTGGTCGTCATGTTTGTGGATTTGACTGCTAGAATGCACCATTGGCGTCAACTTTTTTTCTCTCATCGCCTGCTGCTGGAGTATGTTGGTGTATCGCGCACCTTTGTTTCTCTCTATGCCTGCTAGGCATCGGTGTCGGCGCCTGAGGTCGAAGTATACTTTGTTTTTCGGGTGAATTTCGCCCTTATAAACGTATTTATGGTAAAGCAGCTCCAGAATTAGTTTGAAGTTGTGGAAAACCGCACTGTCAGACAATTAGTTAGCGAGGCACCGACAATGGTGTTTAGCAGGCAGCGAATGAAACAAAGATTGGCAGTACCAGCACACTAGCAAATTATGACGGAAATAAGATGGTTGCCACCACCACTAGCGCGATCTAGCAATCATACCCATAACCAAACATGGTGGCCATTAATAACGCGCTATACCAGACAAATCCATAAAAAATAATGGCGACTGACCTCAGCGCCACATAGCGGTAAACATCAAAACAAACATGGATGACGACATCCAAGATGGTGACAGAGTAAACAATTGCACACACTAGCAAACCAGACAAAAACAAACGACAATCTGAAACAATATGGCGGCCTACAACAGACGATGAGAAAGGAATGGCGAACAGAAACAAAGTGGCAGATGACACAAAGAAGATGATTACCGTAAACAAAATAGCCGTCACCAGCTCAGCAAAGGTTAAAGAAAAATTCAAGATGGCCAACACAAGATGGTGGTCACCATGACAATCCAGGATGGTGGCAAATGCTGCTGTCCTCGGATTGGGTATTTATATCTGCTGCAAACAATAATTCTTAATTTAGCAAAAGGAATAATCATTTATTGGTATTAAACAAATCTTAAATTTATTTTTAATTCCGAAATCATTAAAACAATAATAATAAGTGTGAAGTACGACATTGCAACTTTACCTGGATGCTGTCGGGGAAGAATAATTACAAATTAACCCATTTATGTACCTTTTTCTGGTCACGAAATAAAGCGATTGCATAGGATTTCATGATGTCAGCAAGAGGCAACAAATGTTAGTAATGAGAGGGGAAGTGGGGATGTGGGTGGTACGAAAACGCAGACGGGGGGCAACAGAGGGGGAGGGAGTAAGTTGTTGCTCATAAATCCGTTAATTGGCTCCGTGTAATCCGCGGCCTTGAACACAGCATTGGGATATGCATAATGTTCGGTGTTAGATAAAGGGAGGGGGGAGATGANCCCCAGGAACAACGGCCCGCCCCTCGCCACCCCCGCCAGACGGTAATTTGCTTCATGAATCACTTCACACCTGCGGAGACAGGGGCTATATCGCTCGCATAAGGGCGCTGTGAACCTGCCCTCCCCATTACAGCACCCCCTCCAACCTCCAAACCCTGGGCAGTCAACGGTAAATAAAGATAAACACCTCCCCCACTACCACACAACACCTCTTTGCTAATTTATTGACACGCGGGTGACGATTGCGGGAGCTGTTGCCGAGGGGGTCTGTTTTCGCCGTCACCTCCCCCGTATTACCCTTCAGACTCAACACACACGCCCCTTCGTAGTCGCCCGTTGCTGACTTCCACCCCCGAACCCCCAACCCGGAGCATCGAACCCCCTGCAAACCATTCGGGTGCCGCCTGACCGTGGGCAGTCCACTTCCCGTGTAATCCACTCAGAGTGCCCCGGGCCCCCAACTAAAACAAGACTGTGTTTGTCAGTTTGCTTTGCGCGCGCGGGGAATCCCGTTGTTACAGCTTAGAGCTGGCGGGACAACGCCGCAAGTCAGCTGGCAAGGAGAGGGGGCTGCTTAACGCAGCTCATTTGAGCGAGCTGAGAGATTTCATGGTCGCTTGAAAAATGGGCCTGTTGGAGTTGGCTGTGTACGTAGTGGCTACGAAACTGCGAGTCAAACGACAGAATCGTTCGTGTTTGTTGGCGACTCTCCCTTTGTTAAAAATAGGTTTTTGCAATAAGCTATGAATCTAGGATAAAGAGCCTTTACACGTACGGGGATTATAATTTGAAAACTTGGACTGCTCTGCATTCGAAACAGTGTGCAAAAGGCTATTTTTTGTTAATTAGTGCTTAAAATTTTTTTTCTGATAGTTTTTCGTCTNTAATTAGTGCTTAAAATTTTTTTTCTGATAGTTTTTCGTCTGTTAAATGTGTCAGAAGTCTCTCTGTAGAATCAGCTAACCAAATTTTCTACTTTTTTTTAAATCCCGAACACCATCATTAAAAAAAATAATTATATCTTCAGTCACAGGTAGTGGATTTGTATATATTTTATTTTCATGGTTAATAATCCCCCTAATTTTACATCATTTGTAGTTAGCCCTACCAATCTGGTAATTGGTTTGGATAAAACCAGCAAAATATTTTACTCAGTATGACATATTTCCAATTTCTCACATGTCCATCGGATCGCAGCAATGAGCATTCAAAGACGTGTTTGCCTCACTACAAATTTGTAGTTAACAGGTGTGCATATTCTTCAAATGCCAATTTAATATATGTACTCATACGCTTACTCATAAAATATAGTTTTACGTTCATATTAAGACATATTTTCGAATAAACAGAATTGTGGTAACGGAATAACTTGCACAGCAGTCATTGAAACCATAATCCCAATCCCGCAAAAATTTACCATGAACAAATATCACAGGGTGAAAAGTGGCGATAACTTATCAATACGACACTGTGCAATGCTTGAAGGGCGAGACAATTCGCAGAACCTTAAAAAATTTTGTTGGCTTTCTGCCTCGCAATTTTTTTGGTCCTCAGC
>NQII01001934.1:513917-538060 GCA_002778355.1 Clitarchus hookeri | reverse complement strand
GGGGGGGGGGAATCAAATTTTTTACATTCTTTAAAGCTTTTTGCATAATGTATGTTGAATACCACAACCAAAGTGTTTAAAATTACCCAAAAACTGCGTGCAACCCAAAAATATTATTATCAGCATTTTTTCTCCTATATTTAAACGTTGCAATTATTCCGTGTTGTTATTCACTGTGCATTTACGACAATATTTCTAGATGTAGTACAATTGTCGATAGGGTTTATAAAAATATATTCCCTGTAGTTCGTAAAAGTTTTTTATTTTGCCTTTTTTTTTGTGGTTATAAATTTTGATTTCGTTATTATGAAAAGATTAATGCAACATTTTACATTATGTATTTAAATTGCGAATAGTAGGCCTATACAAGTCTACCCAACCTCCCGTTTCTTTCCAGTCTTACTTCTGCGTACGTATGTTTCTCTTCTCTAGTACCTGTCGCATTAATGATGATACTAATTTTAAGTGAAAATCGCATTCAATCAAGTTTTGGAGAAAAAATATGATTCAAACTAAATAATATGATTTGTAGGCATTTCCCGCACGTCTACAATTTTTAAAAGTATCAAAGTTAAGGCACTAATGAAAAATATGTCAAACTAGTTCTTACTCTGTATTAATAATCTAGAGTTTATTTTCCAGGCAAATCAAATTCAGTTATTCGCCATAGGAATTTTCACAAAATAGAAAGGGGACATGGAAATCCTACATATTGGTTTAATTTCAACTCTGTAGGTTCGGTTGTTAACACAAGAATATTATTTGTTACATTGTTTACTATTAAATTCAGATATGTAATTTCATTTCTTGTGTACAATTCTTGTTGGGTGTAGCTAACGAGTCCCTGAATTGCTTAGTTTGGCATCAGATTGCGCAACGAAAATAATAGACCTAAATGGGAAATTCGAGGCCAGCACTGCATACAAGGTCGGAGAACATCAAATTACTACCGCACTGACTCCTTCATAAATTGTAATGGAGTGAAGCCACTGCCCTTGGCACGCGGCCATGAAGGAGGCGCTGGCAAGACTGATTTCAAACACCTAATATCCTGAAAACAACTCTTTTTTATGACAGGGAATATAGTAAGTTATTTCCTTTTGTCTATAATGTAGCATGCGATGCATTAATTACAAGGCTATAGTGAAAACCATTGGGCTTTCAAGACATTTACAGCTTATTTAGTTAGTTATTTAATTTGTTTACCCACGTACGACTTAGCCACGGGGCGGTTAACAAATGCGTTTAACATATACGTATGTTATTTATCCCAGCATTCTAAAACCTAAAAAAAGATCAGCCCAGCAGTATTAAATCACGTTGTTCGAGGCATTCCGAGCACTTTTGAAATCAACGTTTGAAAAATGTTACTGTCCCTACAATCAAGTGTTTTAACAGACACGCTGACGGGCATGTAATAAGTTATGTTGGTAACGACACAGGAAAAGGAGTCCCCGGCGTTGACGTTGAATCAGAAGTATTTCTGACTAGTGAAATTATTTCCTTTTCTTTCTGTTTTTAACACATACAAATGTAACAATGAGCAAATTTGTATAGTACCATTTCGCAGTTTCTCTTGACCGACCCACGAATAAAGTGATCAGTCACATGGCAATATAATTTTGCATGTGATGGAAGAATACACAATGTGCATACAAGTAGATCTTAAGAAGTGCCTTCTTGCCTCCTACCAAGGCGAACCGGGTTCAGTCACGGCTGGGCCACTCCCGGATTTTTGCATGTGGGAATCTTGCCGAACGATGCCACTGGTCGGAGGGGTTTTCTCTTGGATCTCCCGTCCCCCCGCCCTTTCATTCCGGCGCTGCTCCATACCTACCTCAATCACCCTCATCGGCTCTCAAGACCTCGCTATTAATAGCTGCCTGAATCTCTTCACTCACTCACTTAAGCAAGGACTTCATAAGTTCTCACTTTATTATGAACAGTCTATACAGATATGTTTAACCTACCAACGTTCCAAATACTACTCTGTTACCCGAACTTTTCCACATATAGTTTTCCATGATGTACCAATGACAAATTACAAGTAAGCAAAAATACGTGATCAATATATTTTTACAGGGGACTTGAGTTTGCTTTGATTGTATTTAGTCTCTGGCGGTGAGACATTCCCCTGTTTGCGTGGTATCTAAGTGAATGATTTCCTGCACCATTGCGTGTGATAGTTTTCTTTATTTCGATGTTATCATTCTCAGAAAGATGTTAGGCGGCACCATTGCTAATTAACAGCCCACACGATCGTACACTTATTATTACTGTATGTAATTGGGGCTTCAACAAACCAGAAAACGTGCTAGAAATTTTTTTTCTCTTGAAACATTTTGTACCATTACAAAGCAGGTAGAAAAGTGGTTGGCTTAATATATCTGTCGACATAATATATCTGTCAAAAGATAAACATAAATATCTGCCATTATTTTCTTGGGACTGTCAATACGTTTTCCAGCGATGACATATGCGGATAATGGTGCTGACAAAATAAATGCCTCAGAAAGACATCTTCATAAACTGGGCGAATTAGGAAAGACGGCACTGCTATAGCTTACGCATGTACATCACAGCTACGAAATTGTCTCCAGGTACTGTATATGAGAAAAAAAAACCATCAAATATACGGGCCGTGGACTATAATGCAATGTTCTACAATGTCACGTTTCGACACAGCGAAAAGAGAGGGGCTACAAAATTCCTGTCAAGTATCATGCCCGGCAAAAAAAAAATTATGACGGTTTATGTATCATCCTGTAACGCATGGTCATATTGCACAGATAACAATGCTAGATGTCGTTACTACAGTGGGAAAAAAAGATGTCAATCTGTGCATTGTCCCATAGCGCTTCTGTAGTTCCACACGCGCTATGTTCGTCTACAGCACTTCTACAGAGTAGCCACTCGCTACATACTATGCGTAGGAAATGACCGACCAACAAATCGTTAGTCTTAGGTAAGATGACAATATGCCGTTCTGCCGTACAGACAAAGAGAACTTAGTAGTGCAGAGCTGGAGCAGCAGCTTATTCCGCAAGCTCCGATGCCACCCACCAGCAAAATGGCGTCACTGCTCAGAGAAAAACGTTTTGTTTAATCAAACAAAGTTTGTTTGCCGCAAACAAATTAACTGATGGTATAGGGGCAGTAAAATATTAAGTTGTTGAAACAAAATTATTCTGTGGTTCTTTTTCGGTTGACCCAGACAAAGATTTGGTTGGTGTTACTAAACATTTGTTTGGCTATACGTACATAAATGAGTTAAGGTTAATATTAAAAGAAAAACTACTAGACCGACCGTGATTCGAACCTAGATCGTATGCATCGAAGCACTATGCCTTAGGAACTTCACTTAAGGCGACTACTGAAGTGACAACAATGTTTTAAACACATTCACACCAAAAACTGAACAAAGTGCGGAAATAAATATTTCTTGTTTTGAAGTTTTACTTTTACTTTATTCTTAAACTTGTTTTATAAAGCTGTTAATGCCACTGTTAAACATCAATAAACACACTAACAGCACTGTTAATATCCTAATTGTCACAAAAATGCAAACGAACTCACGAGCTTTATTTTCAAAAGAAGGCAATCAAATAAGTGGCCAAACAAATATATACCGTCGATTCGAATAAATATTTTGTTGGCAATCCAATTTCTTTTGGTCCAACATAAAGGTTTTGTTAATTCAAGCGAGTGTTCTGTTAGACGAACAAAATATATTTTGTTGCTTTTAAAGTCTCGTTTACTCAAGACATTATTTTATTAGGACAACATAATTTATTTTTGACAGTTTACAAACAAATATTTTGTTACCTGGAAAAAACATTTCAGTGAGGCCAGCAACATGTCGGAAGGTAAAATAAGCACTTTTGAAAACCCTGCTTGAGATATACTTGTATGCACGTTGTGTATTCTTCCGCCTTATGTAAGATTAACATTGCAATAGGCCTCATCACTTAATTCATGCGTCGGTCAAGTGAAACAGTGAAATTATTAGAATAGTTAATATTTTCAAATCTGCTCATTTTTACACTTCGGTGCATAAAAAAAAAAAAACAGAAAGCCAAAATAAATAAATTAAATTATCATAAATGGTTACCTAACACATTTTATTCGACGTCAAGATACGGAACTACTTTCCATCCATCGTTACCAACTGTACTGGGCGCATGTCACTCAGGGCGCCCGTTAAAATATTTGCAGTTAGGGGCAGTGACTTTTTTCTAAGATTGTTTTCAAAAGTGCTCAATTTATTGTGAACAGCCTTTACTCTATGGTGCGGCACATCGACATTTGTGCAAAAAGTGTAGTTACAAAGGTGCCGACATGTGTTATAACTAGATAACCTGAAAAATTCGCGAGAGCATAAACCTTTAGGCTAGTCTTTACAGTCTTACATATATCAACTGTTTATTGGTTGCTTTTTGTGGCAGTGCAAGGCGGTGATTGGACCTNCTAGTCTTTACAGTCTTACATATATCAACTGTTTATTGGTTGCTTTTTGTGGCAGTGCAAGGCGGTGATTGGACCTACAACTTATTGCCTGTTTGGCTCATTTATCTCCAGGAGGTGTCAAAAAACGCTTCGACCAATTGTAACAGTAACATGAACGTAAAAGTTTACCAATTCCAACTTGTCTTGAAATGAACGCGCGAATTTTTAGGTCTNATTGTAACAGTAACATGAACGTAAAAGTTTACCAATTCCAACTTGTCTTGAAATGAACGCGCGAATTTTTAGGTCTGTAGTTATGACAAGGAAAAAAACAACAGAAAGGGTGAGTGAGTGAAAAGATTTGGGAGGCTCTTAACATAGAGGTCTTCAAAACCGATGAGGATAAAGCAATGTGAATATGGAGCAGCGCCGGAATGAAGGGGCGTGGTAAACGGGAGATCACTGAGAAAATCCGCCAACCAGCGGCATCGTGCGGCACGATTCTCGCATGCGAAAAGCCGTGGGTAATAGGCGAGAGAGATTTGGGCGGCTCTTAACATCGGGGTCTTGAAAGCCGATGAGGGTAAAGCGAGGTGAGAATGGAGCAGAGCCGGAATGCAAGGGCGGGGGAAACGGAGATCCCTGAGAAACCCGCCGACCAGCTAAAATCCGGGGGACGACCCCGCCGGGAATCGAACCCGGGTCGCCTAGGTGAGAGGTGAGTAGTCTAACCACTACACCACCGCGGCCCCTACGACAGCGAGGACGCGGAGACGGCGAGACTGCGTGTAACGAGGGGTCAATCTCCTCGGAAGGCGCGGCCGTGGAATGGCACAGCGGCGTGTGACCTTGGCCAGGGAGGAATTTCGTGAACCCAGCTGGAACCCGCCACCGGGCCCGCCGCTGGGGCGGACCGATTTGTAAAGGAGTTGTGGGGGGAGTGGCGTTGTGAGAGAATTCGGCGGGGAGGAGGCAATGTTTACAGCCCGGATAACACGACAAGCCAAGTCGTGCGTGCTCGCCGTTGATGATAGACCTCGGGCCTGCCAAGCCGCCACTTTGCCGGCCGTTAGGAATATCACTTTGTGGAGGTTTTTCCCCAGGTGACCCGGCCTGGTAACTAGGTGATAATTCCCCGGTCCGCGGTGCTCCACCCCTCCTCCCTCACCACGGGGCTGAGCAACCAACCCCCTCGTCATACCACGTCCGGGCACCCTCCCATCTGCCTCATCATCCTCACTTGCGGCTCATGATCCGCCAGTTAGCCACAGACGCGCGGTGCGCATGCGCTGTCCAATCATCGCCATTACGACGAAGGAGGCACCGCGGAGGGGCAGGGGTGTTGCAGGAAAATTGACCTGGCATTAAGTAACTGTGTTGCTAGAGCCGAGGAGATTGTACTGAGGGGTCGCGGCTGACTCGCTGGCAGAGGTCACGAGAGCTACGAGATCTCATGTTCGTTCTCCTCTTGGGAACTGGAGGGAGTGCAAAATTTAACTCCCCGAGAGCTCTCCTTGATTCTGGGCGACGCGTCTAAGTGATAGTCGGCGTTCTTCCTAACTCGAGCAGGAGATATTTCTTGGTTCGTTTATTACGGCTGTTGCCTGGTTTTGAAGCAATGAGAATTTGGTATAGGTAGATACCTGAAAAATTCGCTGTTTCATTTCGGGACACGCTAGAATTCAAAACCTCGTACGCTTGTTTTGCTTATTCTATTGGCCCATCCGTTAGTTTACACCTACTGGACAACTCTGAGCCAATAACAAACACACAATAAAATGCAGACCGAATCACCGTATTCCGCTAATACAAGAAGCAACCAATGAATAGTAATATTTGCATTATTTTACATACGACAATGGAGTATAGCCTACGGGTCATTGAACTCGTGAATTTTTCAGGTCTCTAGGTATAGGGAAATTAATGGTAATGAAATTCGGGTTTCTTGGCGTTCCTGTTAACAGGTACATATATAACACCAGGGACTTTTTGAACAGAAAAACACGTGCTTATTTGCTATCGCAGCATTTTGTAACATTAACATATAGCATTATTTCCTGGCAAAATTAGAAAACTTAATAATTAAATAAAAATTACTGAAAAACCAATTGTTATATTTGCTTCAATACAGAGCTTGAGAGGATCATTTCTCACACTTAAGTTTTTTCTTCAATTGTAAATCTTCAAAATTGGCCTACCTGGCGCTTGAACTGCGTTACAGGTTGTTAGTAATTCACATTTTTCCTACGAAACTATGAAACGTGCGTCTGATGTACTGCTCTACGAAAAGAACACACACTTCAGACGAAGGCTGTTGAGTGCTTTAAAGGCGTCACGCACATTAGAAGCGCAACTTTGAGTACTTTAATATGGCTAAAAACGGCTATTCCAAAGCGTTGTATCTCAAAATGTACCCGTCAGATACATACAAAACTACTCAATGGACCTGCATTGAAACTTCCTGCAGGCGGTCCATCAGTACAATAATATGGTCACTGCTGAAAATCACATAGGTAAATATTTCACAATATATTTCTGTGAGGTACGTGTTTTGAAGAATTTCGAAGTTTGTCTGACGACTAGTATTTCTTATCAGTTCACTACAAATCGCTACACACTCTGTAATTACTCTGTTACGTAATGTTTATTATTGCAGCATCATTTCATAAGATGTTTCAAGTAAAATTTTCTCCTGTAACAAAAATTAACTCAAGTAACGCGACTATTCTGCGTTTATTATTATCTTTTGTCTTTCGTGGTTAAATGCCCGATTGCTATTTTCAGGTCTTTTTAAGGTAATTATCAGAAAGGTTCTTGACATACATGTGTTAGTGACGTTTAAACAAAACTTCATTAGGGAATTTCTCTATCGAGAGTGCTGAATTCAAGTTGTTGTTATATTGTTACTAGGCCGAAAAAAAAAGGGAATAATAAAAGTGGTCCGTTACTACAGGTAAGCCTATCATGGCAGTGTATGCTGATTCGTGGTACTTTCATATGATGCTCCGAATATTGGNTAAGCCTATCATGGCAGTGTATGCTGATTCGTGGTACTTTCATATGATGCTCCGAATATTGGCGAAAAGGGATCAACGATATTTCACTGCAGCCTCAGCACTAAATAACTCTAAATAATCCCAAATAGTTCTCCTATTGCAAATAACGCTTTAAAAATCAGATACGTGGTTTACAGACCAGGCGGGCATACCTTAAAGTACTTAATATATAACTTCAAAATGTGTGTTTATAGTCCCCGTTCTTAATTTCTCACATAATGGGAATTTAACTTGACGTTCGTTTTAACAAACAGAAAATCCGACACTTTGCGGCAGCTCACCGGACAGCCTTTTCTCGACTGTCAGATATAAGAGAGGAACCTTTCCACTCTCTTGTCTTGCCAATTATCAGAAAATGAAATTTCTCCGCGCTCACAAATTTTATCTGCTGGTCATGAAAACATCCCCGCCCGTCGTCTGCTCTGGCGGTATTGTTTGTAGTGCGAAACGAGTTCCCGCGGCTCTGCGGGAGAAAGGGGCGCGCGAAATTGAAGCGTTAAAAAAAGCGGCGTTAGAAGAAGAAGGAGGCAAGTTTGAATGGGCAACAAAAACCTGAAATATTTGATCAGACGGAAGGAGGAAGCGAAGTTTGGGAAGGTCGCCAGACACGTACCGAAAATCTAAACTCAGGACCACTGGGTTTTGTTGANGGGGGGTGAGTAAAAATGATGGTCAGAAGGAGCGAGTTTCGTCTTTTATTTTCTCCGAATCGAAATGGCGCAACTCTAGAAGTAGTTGACGAAACACGACGACAGTGAGATAGATATAGACGTTCAGGAAAAGTGAATACGTGAGATGAAAACGGGCACCATTTAACTTTATTTTAAAATAAAAGCCTGAGTGATTAATTTTGTACTTTCCATGGTATGCTGAAATACGCAATAAAATAGAGTGATGGTAATAAATCTGTACCTACTACATTAAGAGAAATCTAACTGAATCTTGATACGAATATAGTAATGCAAGAAATAAATATAAATCATTCATAACAATTTTATTGTAGTGAAAGACAAATATTTTCTCTAAATTTTGCAATTTCTCGGATTTCTTCTAACATTATTAATTGTTGTAATAAAGTGTGCACCTGACATCATTCGAAACAAATATTTCGGAGCAAATACCAGTTCAGGAACACAAAGGGACACTTCCACTTTCTAATAGCAATGTCATTGAACTAATCATTTCGATCCACTTTATGTGCTAGAGTTGTCCAGTAACAAATATTTGTTTTGCAGGGTACTCTTGAACATTATTAATACAGTATCAGCGATATGCATAGTCTAAGTAAGCCTGTCGCTTAAAATACTAGCCTTTTAAACAACATGGAGCTAATAGCTGAAAAATGACTACATATTTCGCAAACAAAATTTTTATAACAGCTAGTACCTACATGTGTTACTATTTCGCTCTGACTACATAAAATTATGCATAGCGGCCTAAGAGTATGGTTCTGTGATACGACAAATATGTCAGGTGATACGCTAATGCAAACAGTGCATAAGACTCTATCTACACTGAGAAAAGGGGTTTCTTGAAGAAAACAAAATTTTTTTGTCTCAACCAAATAAATTATTTGCACAAGGGTGGTTAAATATTTTGTTACTGAAGCCAAATTAATTTATTGTTCTTATAAGGCTGCATCAAACTGTAAGATTTGGTTTGTGAAAATTAAAGATTTCTATGCCTCTACTTTAATTCAACATTTTCATTTATTATAAAATAATCGATAGCACGTTCGAGTTTCGAACTCGAGCAATATACTCTTGAAAACTACGTCCTAACAACGTCAGCTAGAGACGCTACTAACGAAATAGGAATGTATTTAAATACATACAATTAAAATACAGAACAAAGTTCGTAAATAAGCATTTCCAATTTTACAGCTTTACTTTTAAGTTTCCTGTTGAACTTGTTTTATTGGGATATTTAAAAATCATTAATAATCAATCAATGCACTAACAAACATTGTTACTATTATAACTGTCATAAAATTTTTAGAAAAACTCTAACTATATTTTCGAACGAACTCAACCAAATGAGTTCGACCAAGCAAATATATATGTATAGTTGAATCAACAAAATATGTCGTTTAATGTCTAACTTTTTTGGTCAAACCCAGAGGTTTCGTCTATCCGTGTAATTTTTTTAGATGAGAAAANATGTCGTTTAATGTCTAACTTTTTTGGTCAAACCCAGAGGTTTCGTCTATCCGTGTAATTTTTTTAGATGAGAAAAGCAATGTTCTAGAGTTTGAAATTTTGTTTACTTAACAGAATATCTCGTTGTGGCTACTTAGTATAAGTCTGGCAATAGAAAAACAAGTTTTTTGTTGGCGAGAACAAAAATTGTTCCCGGTAATGGGAGAACGAAGATTAAGACACTCAGGACGAAACCATTGTAGGAGTTACGCATGTTTTGAAGAGAAATTACATGGAAGTGGAATGACGTGAAAAGGCTATGCGTAGGCAGTGCCGGANATGTCGTTTAATGTCTAACTTTTTTGGTCAAACCCAGAGGTTTCGTCTATCCGTGTAATTTTTTTAGATGAGAAAATCAATGTTCTAGCGTTTGAAATTTTGTTTACTTAACAGAATATCTCGTTGTGGCTACTTAGTATAAGTCTGGCAATAGAAAAACAAGTTTTTTGTTGGCGAGAACAAAAATTGTTCCCGGTAATGGGAGAACGAAGATTAAGACACTCAGGACGAAACCATTGTATNAGAACAAAAATTGTTCCCGGTAATGGGAGAACGAAGATTAAGACACTCAGGACGAAACCATTGTATGAGTTACGCATGTTTTGAAGAGAAATTACATGGAAGTGGAATGACGTGAAAAGGCTATGCGTAGGCAGTGCCGGACTTCCGCGTAGGCGAACAAGGCACCTGCCAAGGGCACTGGCCTCGGGGGGCTGGCCAGGGGACAAACTGTTCAGCAGAACGATCATTTTCAGCGCTAAAGAGAGCTAAGAATTACTTAAGATCTACAACGGAAGAGCAGAGACTTAATTCACTCTCTATATTGTTCATAGGGTCACAAATAATGCAATCAGTTGACTATACTGAGGTTATTAATTCTTTCGCTGAGAAAAAAGTTCGTCGCGTGCGTAGAGCAGTTATAATTAGGCAAATTTCGTATGTTTTCTATGTTTGATAATAATATTAATGAATAAAAAGTATATTTGGTATTTTATTATTATAGATCTAGGTCTGATTGTCTTGTCTATTTTCTAAATTAAGAAACGTTCATCAAATATAAAATAAAATAGGTTATTTTATTAAATTACCAAAAAGGGGGCCCGGACACTGTAATTGCCTAGGGGCCCTAGGTCTCTCAGTCCGGCCCTGTGCGTAGGGTTCCATCTAGTCGTATGTGATAAACGTAGATAAAGAGCAAGGTCGGTATTGTATAAACAGAACTGGAGTTCTCAAGTACCGCCATGAGTCATCGTTAGAGCCGCCTGATTTTCGCTAAGAGATTTAAACGTAGGCTAGACTTCAATATCCTATGTTCACACTTGCAGCCTTCCTTTGGCAATGGGCCGCTTCTCTTTGTGCAANGATCTAGGTCTGATTGTCTTGTCTATTTTCTAAATTAAGAAACGTTCATCAAATATAAAATAAAATAGGTTATTTTGTTAAATTACCAAAAAGGGGGCCCGGACACTGTAATTGCCTAGGGGCCCTGGGTCTCTCAGTCCGGCCCTGTGCGTAGGGTTCCATCTAGTCGTCTGTGATAAACGTAGATAAAGAGCAAGGTCGGTATTGTATAAACAGCTCAAGTACCGCCAAGAGATTTAAGCGTAGGCTAGACTTCAATATCCTATGTTCACACTTGCAGCCTTCCTTTGGCAATGGGCCGCTTCTCTTTGTGCAAANCGTAGGCTAGACTTCAATATCCTATGTTCACACTTGCAGCCTTCCTTTGGCAATGGGCCGCTTCTCTTTGTGCAAAGAGAGTCTGTGGCAGGAGTCAGCCAACAGGAATTAAGTTTCCCGGTACCGACCGCCCGTGATTCGCGGGCAGACAGATAAGATGCGCAACTATTCAAGTGATCTATTCACGAAAGTTGTTCCGAACTAAAGTGTTTCGGAACACAAATTGTTCTGAAATATTTTCGCAGTAAAAACAGGTGCCACTAGTCATGCTCACACCGCAACAGTGATGGGTGAACGTACACTGTTAAAAAATTTTGTAACCTGTACTGAGAATTTTTTTTGTAATTTTACAGACGTTTGTAACAGTACAGAAATTTCTCTTGTAAAATGGCTTCTTTGTAAAATTACAAGAGCCGTGTTTGTAATAGACGTCAAGAAATGTTTGCACTACACTGACCCGTACCTACGAGCTCAGATAAAATGGCGGACACTTAACAACATAAAGCTGTGTTCAGCTGTTTGTCCAAAAACTACGGGTGCTGTAAAGCGTATAATTGCTTGGCAAAATACACAAAAAGTAAGCTAAAATAACGTGGAAAAATTAAAACAACTCAAATAAGGCTAATAAAACAATGGAGACTACTTCATGTTTGTCTTGTTTAGTCAGTAACTAACTGAGCTTATAAATTTTCGTAAAAAAAAAGTTATTAGTACGCGGTAGATTTGAATACTATAAGCATCCAACAACAGTTTGTCTATGGTCGTTGATTGCTGTCTGCTTGAGAAGGAGTTTTCATATTTGACTGTGCCACTTGGAATCCGGCAACACCGGCACGGCTCCTACGTNGCTGTCTGCTTGAGAAGGAGTTTTCATATTTGACTGTGCCACTTGGAATCCGGCAACACCGGCACGGCTCCTACGTTATTTGTGTGCAGACAGTTACCACGTGTCAAAAAGTAATTCAGCCAATCAAGATAGGTAAACTACCCTACAGTGTTTTGAAATATAACTTGTCTTGAAACCATTTCGCGAAATTTCACTACCCCTAATTATGAGACACGGTTCCAGAAGTGCCGAAAACATCAAGTGTTATATTATGAGGCTATTGTGGAATGGAAAGGCGCTCGAGCCGTGAAGAGGGGGAGGGGAATCTATGCATCAATAGTGCGCATAACGGACGATCTGGCAGAGACGGCGTTCACGTAACTAAGATAAGTATCTTGTTTGTTGGATAGGATTGGGATAAATGGGGTTTTTTTTATTACAGTTGTTAAAATTTTCAATTTTAAATCAAACGTGTAATGATGCAAATGTGAAGTTAAAAAATATTACCCTTCAAGTTTAAATTTAAAAAAAATTTTTTTGGAGTTGAGAAAATATTTGTGTAATATTTTATCTAAATTTTTAATATAATAATGCAAAATATCTTATATTTAAAAAGGGGTTTTTAATTGCTTTTGAAAAAAAATGTAAGAGAAAAATTTGCACAAAAATAAAATGCAAGAACTCGAATTTTAATTTTTTTGAAACGGTTTCGAATTTCAATTTTAAATTTAGTTCTGAAACTGCCTAAAATGATTATAATTAAATCCTAGTTCCAAGTTAATAATGTAACGGTTTTGATTTTAAATAAGTTTTCTTAATTTTTTATTTTTTATTTTTAATGGTCACCTATATGGTTTATGACCAAAGCTGGGGCATATCAACTAAAATAGTGAGTATTGATATAATTGGTGTTGCCTCCAACATCTTGCTTATACGAAGGGTAGCACTTGCGAGTTATATTCAGTTAATATTTCTTTAATTTTTTTAATTATCTGTTAATTCTTCTTAAATTTTCCATTGGTTTTCCTAGGGTTTTCTCTCATTGGTAAGGTGGAAAATTGGACTAGAGTTTAGTTTTGAACAAGGGATGACAACAGGCAGGAATGAGAAGTGCGTGTGCTTTATTTATTTCCTAGGTTGCATCAGTGAGTTCCTAGGAGAACTGTGAATCTTTCAGCTCACCTCAAAATTAATTAATGAAAAACTTTATTAAATTTTTTGTAAATATTTTTTTTATCACTCTAAATTCGAATCAGTGAAAAACCACTGATTGTTTCAGTGAATAAATTCCACTGATATAATTAGTGACGGCCAACTGCAGCGGATAATTTTATAGCCAAATAATTACGACAAATTAACACATTTACAATAGTTTGCTATTTATATTGCCCCATTTACCGTAATTTAAAAAATCGAAAATCTTTACAAGTGGTGAGGATTTAACTCAGCTATCACTTCCACATATTGTTTTGGCCGTTACCTTACCATCTGCGCTACCAAGCCATGTGCATATAAGGTAGGAAAATAAAGCTTGTCGTTTTAAGTTGTATGCCTTTACTTTTCGTTTTTGGTTTAATTGGTACCGTTAGGGTTACTAAAACGAATAGTTCATCTGAATGCACTCCCTTCGNTAGGGTTACTAAAACGAATAGTTCATATGAGTGCATTCCCTTCACCACATTATATGCAGTATAGACCTTCAAACAAAGGGCTGTGATGATTTCATGAAAACGAAATGAAAGACTGAATGTTAATGTTACCTCGTAAAGTGGTGTTTTGAAAGGCGAAACACATTTTAGAAAGTATTTCGTATTGGTTTTATAAGTTCATTCGTTGTTATTTCACTTGATACACATTTTTCAGCTGTCATTTTTAAACTCTGTTCAATTTATCAATCAGTCAAAAAACAAATCACTGAAAAACAGTGAAAAAATTACTGAAGAATCAGCGTCAAATGTCACTGAATCAATAAGTGAAGTAAAACAGGCATTTTTTTCACTGATTCATCAGTTAAATTCACCGAAGTAACTGTTGAATCAGTCAGGTACTGTTAACTGATAGAAACAGTGAGATTCTCACTGCTTCAGATTTAGAGTGTACTTTATTTACACGTCCTAAAAACCCTATAAGTGTCATTTTGACATGCTGTGGCGCAAGAACTCATCCTTATATATTATTTTATACGAGGAAAGGGAATTTAAATGTGATGTTTGCAAGTCGAACGGTATTTCATACAAATATATATTAATAAATTATTTGTGACCAGCGGCTCTGAGATTTTGATCACATAAGAGCTAAGAGCAGCATGCTGATTGAGTTATAACGACTATCCAGGAAGCTATAATTTTCTGAGATGCTTTTGCTCTTGTAAACAAAGCACAGCTGTCTAAACGTATCCTTCATGTGAAGAAATTGTAATGTAAAATTGGGCTCCAAAAAGAAAAAAATCCATTTTTTGCAAAGATTTTTCGGAACGACATTGCCTGTTTGAGTTTTGATATTTCAAAGGAAAAGAAATAAGATTTGTATAAACAAAATATTCTAATATTTTTCCACTCTTGGAGTATTTCAGCTTTGCAAAAAATGAATCGTATTTCACTTTTTTTTGTTTTACCCAAAAATTTTATTTTAAATTCTAACAGAAATTATTTCTAATTACAAAGAAAAACCATATTAATTGATTACAATATAAGCAGTTTTTTGTAACTAATAATATGTACATTGCTTTGTAATATTTTTTATAGCATAATAATAGCAAGGTTATATTTTTAAACAACGTTTTGTACCTTAAAATTCTTTTCTTTATAGCTTGCAAACAACTGTTCGTCTACATGGTCACTTCCTAGAAAATAACTTTCAAACAAGTCAACTGCCCAAATTAAGTCAGGTCTCATTTATCTCCTGGGTATTTTAGAAGGGCGTTATACTTTCATCAGAAATACTCCCAACATAATAACTCTCTGTTGAGGAATAAAATAAACAAGCTAGGATAACCCTTTTCCATAATATCCTGGCAGATTTAAAATTATGTTGGTTGTAAATTATTGAAGAAGTATTGAAATTTATATTTTATTTTACCAACACATGTCCCTTTGCTTAAGTAAACGGTGCACTTTAGAAGTAAATTCTATTTAAAAAAAAGAAAAGAAATCTATTTACTTATGTAGAAACTCAGAAACTCGTGGTGTTTATATAAACATAATTATGAGAGAGTCGATAATCAAGGGCGCTATCTTCTACCTAGCTGAAAATATTTAAAAACGTTCGCTGCCTGCAAGCGCAGGATCGCTAGAGCGATGTACTGTAGGCGCGTGCATAATTTATCTCTTCGCCTCATCACGTCTGTGAGCAAGGTACTCGACTGTCTAGCCGGCTTTTTGTCGGCAAAGCCACTTTGTGAGGCTTTCCAGAAATAACTCTATCATTATATAGCGCCATTATACAATGTTAAAGAGAGCTACACCTCTCTTTACTCCTTTGAACTCTCTACCGGAATTTGAATATCCTTAAGTAATAATGGAAACGTCAACTTTAGTTGTTTTCACTCAGAAAAAAAAATACATTAAATGCGAAACAAGAACATGAATAAGCATACTGATATGGAATATTCTTCATGCTGCTGATAAGTAGTCAAATACAAATGATTGTAATACAGACAAAAATACACACATTCACACACATACACATATACACATATTGATATATATAGACATGTACACACACATACACACATATAAAGGCGTATATGTATACACATAAATACACATACTTACACATACATACATACACATATACAATGCTGAAACTTTCCGCACGCTGTTTGCTTCTTTGTTGTAGCTACTATTATTGTGGGGATTGTTGCCAATTTAAATTATTTTATTTTATTATGATGCACTTAAGTTACATGGCTTTAGAAATAAAAGTAGGGTAATTAACGACATTTGTCAAATTATTGCGTATAATCATAATTATATGTAAATTGTGCCAACGCTCTTTCTTACTTCTCTACCGTTCACATTCCAGATGCGTCGTAGAGTACGAGAGTGAGAAATGAAAAATATAAAAACACGATTTAAAAAAAAACTAAACTTTATTCGAATGTCCTGCAAGACGGTGCGAGAAAGCGACATGATGTCAAGCATAACAGGCAGGTATAAGAAGGAAGTTAGTACACTACTCGAGAGTGCAGCAGTAGTGTCAAGATGGCGGCTTCCACTGTCAACATTTCCCAAAGAGTAGGAGGGGCCCGCTTTTCTGTTATTTCACGTTCCACAAGTCAAGAGATCAGACTCATCGAACATAATCACAGAATGAAAGCACGGCATGTTGAGGCGTGTTTTAAATCCGACGTGCCGCAGGCGGTGCATATGAATACACATAGAGGTACCGATGCACCACGCTAGCATTGGAACTCATTTATTGCTCAGAAAGTGATATGTGTCCCTAGATTTTCCATTTTCCCTGCTCAGTAAATTGTCCGAAAAAAAAAATTAAAATAAATGTTTAACCCGCCCTGCAGTGGCGTGTGGTTTGAAGTGTTGCCAGTAAAAACTGATGTTCGCTCAGTGCTGTACACACGATGTGCACGCAGCAGGAACCAGTAAACCAGAGTGGAGCCGGGAGAGAAACTGAATGCATTGCGGCCACTCACAAGAGAGCGGCGAGGCACCCATCCCACACGTGCTGTGACGTCAAATGCACTACTACGTTTAAGGCGCCCGTCTACCTGGAACTTTTTCCCACGTTTAGGCCGAGAAGCGCGGGAGCGATAAGGGCGACACTGCCACGCGCATCAAGTACGCCATCGCCGCTAAGCGCAAGGCTCTGAACTGGCGTGCAGTGTTCTCGTCGTGCTGCGTGTACCTATGGGACTTTCAGCGGTGACCATATTATTTTATTAGTGGGAAGTCTTTAGGAAGGTTCAGTGCAGGCCCCTATAGTAGTTTTGTATGTATCTGATGCGTGCATTTTGAGCTACAGCGCCTTGGAAAGGCCGTTTTTAGCGGTTTTGGAGTACTCTGAATTGATGTTTCTAACGTACGTGATATTTTGAAAGTACTTAACAGCTCTCGTCTGAAGTGTGTGTTCTTTTCGTAGATCAGCTAGTTGGACGCACGCTTAATAGTTTCGTTGAAAAACGTGTATTTCGAACACTCTGCAACGCAGTTCAAGCGCCAGGTAGACGGGCGCCTTAAGTGACCGATGTGTAAATTACCATTAGGTACAGCACAGAGCAAAACACAGCTTACCTCGAGACAGTTCACCACTCACCCCTCCCACACCGTTATCCGATTTCCAGCGCGGGTTTTACTGTGATTTTGCTGTGGCGTTTCCGCTCTTCTCTTGGCGTAACCGTAGAGATTTCCTGGGGCCGAACGAAGGTAGCAGAGGCTTTTTAAGGGCTAAATTTCTCCCGGAGGTGTCATCGGCGGCAGTGCCTCGCTTTGCTCCCTTCAGCCGGGCTACGGCCTCAATCCCGGCCCACCATCGATTCGGGATTTGGGCGGCAGGAAGCGAGGAGCGTTGTTTGGAACGCTTCCAGGACTGTGGGAACGACGCCGATGTGATGGCTTCCACTTGCGCGTAATAAAGCCTCCGGGAGATACGCACACACGACTCGTCGGCAGTAACTTTCATAGCTCCGTGTGCCGCTACTTGATGCTAATGTAGACAGCGTGTAGTTATCACTCTTTAGTGCGGTACTTCAAATGCCATAAAAAAATACTTTCTGTGGAAAAATCTTACTACGGGAAACAGCAATTGGAAGTTAATGTTATAAATATTATCATAAGTTGACTTGTTTTTACAGGTAAAGAATTTAAGTTGACACCGCTTTGTTTTTCACTCAACCACAGAAAAATTTCAGGGCAATTTACAAACCGTATAAGAAATATACTGATCGGAATAAAACTTAAACAAAAAATCACAAAAAAAAGGGCAATGCATACATGAGAAACAATAATAATTGATTACAGATTAAACCTTACTAAAAAAATGGTATGGTTCACCTAACTTGCAATCGAAGCCAATCAGTTAATTTTAAAAAAAATTAACGAAGTCATACGAGATTTGTCTACTAGCCATACATATGGTAGACCAATGATCGCTTCTGTATGTCCGTGGCGCCGTAGTGCGGCTATCCGATAAACTGACTAACCACATTTCAGCGTTTTAATGACCGTTGCGATTCCTGATGCTTCCTGGTCCTTTGTCAAACACTGGCGTGGTTGTTATTTGTTTGTTGTGTCCCATTTTCGTTTGACTTTGGTGTTAGACACGTTCCATTTAAACTCTCATAATAATGGTACTACACATCTGCATTAAAATTTAATAATTTCCCGATCAACCAATTACTGCGTACCACAAATAGAAGTTTAATCTGTTTTAATTGTGTTTTTTTTTTATATTTACTCCAATACTTTTCCTTGGCTCTTCAGTTACAAAAATCTAACTTTATTATATAATTTACTAATATTAGAAAATCTTACAGTAATTTCTCAACTCGTGCTCTTTACCTCCCGGGTTTTCACAAGTATGCTTATAGAATGGTTTTTTTTATTTAACTAAATTTAAAACTACATATAAAAAATGATCCATCGCTCCGGAAGCTTAACTTATTACGAAGCCTTTTAGGTGAATGGTGAATTTCTGGGCACAAAAACAAATCTTCCAAAAATTTTAGAATTTTTTTCTGAATTTGAAAATCTGTTTATAAGTTTGAAAATATTAGGTAGGTATTGAAACTAGAGGGAAAAAAAAGTATTTATTCTTCCTCCTTTCCCCATTTATCCTCCCTAAAAAAGGGGAAAAAAATTTATTCACCCCTTCCCCTTCCTACTGACTCTCTCTTTCTCTCTCTCTCTTTCTCTCTCTCTCTTTATAAAAAAAGAAAAAGCGTGTTTTGGTAGATTGTTAAAAATACTCTGTATAATGTTTATTGAAGTTTTTCTTATATTTGAAACAATTATTTAAGAAAACAACGTTAATTAATACTGCTTATATTTATCTAATAATTGTGAAAAAATGACTTACAGAAGGTGTAATACAGTAGAATACTTATTCTATATTTTCTGTTTCACAGTTTTTTTGTAATTTTTTGGGGCATTATTAGATCTTTTAACAGAAATTTGCACTCTGTGGCGTATAGTTAAAACGTTATATTTTTATTTGCGATGCATGGAATCATGTTACCTGGGAAGTTTTCAGCCAAGTATTTTATTCCCTAACAGAACGACTGACGCATGGGAATAGTTCAATTGATGTAAAGGTTTTATGCACGACTTCAGCATAAAAACCATTAACTATTTGGCCGAAAAACAAATATGAAGCGTCAGTACCAAACTCATTGTGAAACCCATTTTTAAATGTCGACATAGAAAACTTATAGAAATAGACGGGATGACCTGTAGTGTATGGGTACGAGAAGCCCAACCAATGACAAGACTTTCGAGCATGTATTTTTAAATGCCCGTGGCATACTTTACAAGTTTTCTAATCTAATATAATAAAAATAACTATTGAATTTAAATGTATATCTTCTTTCTTGTAAACCTCAAAAATGAAGATAATTAATACTTTAAATAATAGTTCAAAAAAAACTGTTCATGCCATCAGAATGTCACAAAAATATTCACTTGAAATGCGGTTCACCCGTGGCACAATCTTAACTTTTGATACACAATTTAAAGTAAAATAGCCGAATGTTAACACTTTACCGTAGGTAAATCAATTGATGGATTTCAAAGTAATTGCGTTTTGACGTTCATGTGAGTACATGAACCATTTAAGCTGTAAACGTGTTTTGTTAAATAACTTCGATATGTGTGTTGATCAATATTTTAAGTTAAAATCTAAAATTTACCCAAAAAAATAATGAATTATATTTTTTTAAATATAAATGTTGTGGTATTTTTATTAGTTACCTTTATTATATAACTAAACAATTAAATAACTACCTTAAAAATGTCGAAGAAGTTTTCGGCTTTTGAACGCCCTTGCAGGTTACATTGCTAGAATGGAGCGGCGACGGAATGCAAATACGAAGGAATCTGCTGCACTCCGAGAAAACCTAAGTGTTAATAGAAACGTCCGCCACATTCCCCATATGCGAAAATCCAGATTTGACTTCACCGGGAATCGATCCCAGATAAGCCTTAACTTTGGCAGGAGGCCAGTGGCACTAATCACGTAGCCAGAAATGATAGAAATAAATTTGCGCGAGAATAATATTCGTGATTCTTCATTTCATTGGATGCGAAAGCTGGCCAGTCTTACATATACCTCCGTTTTGCTTCTACCTCTATTTACTAGGGTAACGTCTGCTTAAGGAGTGTAAATTTTTCTAGCCATTTGAAACTGTAAAATAAATATACCCCAGACCACACATTTATTTTTATTACTATGCGGTAAACTTGTAGAGTAACGGCGGAGTTTCGCAGCGGTCTGGTAGGCAATTTCTGTGCGGCCACATGAACTGTGCAAGACTAGCATCTCCTAGAAATACAGGAGCCACAAACACTATATCCTGACGCTGCGATTCTCGTGCAGAGGAATACACGTCGGTGGAAGCAAAGTGATGCTCTATACTCCCTACTCCCTTCCCGATTNTCTTTATAAAAAAATAAAACGCGTGTTTTGGTAGATTGTTAAAAAATACTCTGTAAAATGTTTATTGAGGTTTTTTATATTTCAAACAATTTTTTAAGAAAACAACGTTAGTTAATATTGCTTATATTTATCTAATAATTGTGAAAAAATGACTTGCAGAAGATGTAATACAGTAGAATACTTATTCTACTTTTTCTGTTTCACAGTTTTGTTGTAATTTTTTTGGGGCATTTTTAGATCTTTTAACAGAAATTTGCGCTTTGTGGCGTATAGTTAAAACGTTCTCTTTTTATTTGCGAGGCATGGAATCATGTTACCTGGGAAGTATTCAGCCAAGTATTTTATTTCCTAATAGAACGACTGACGCGTGAGAATAGTTCAATTGATGTAAAGGCACGACTTCAGCATAAAAACCATTAACTATTTGGCCGAAAAACAAATATGAAGCGTCAGTACCAAACTCATTGTGAAACCCATGTTAAAATGTCGACATAGAAAACTTATGGAAATAGACGGGATGACCTGTAGTGTATGGGTATGAGAAACCCAACCAATGACAAGACTTTCGAGCATGTATTCGTAAATGCCCGTGGCATGCTTTACAAGTTTTCTAATCTAATATAATAAAAATAACTATTGTAATTTAAATGTATATCTTCTTTCTTGTAAACCTCAAAAATGAAGATAATTAATACTTTAAATAATGGTTCAAAATAACAGTTCATGCCATCAGAATGTCACAAAAATATTCACTTGAAATGCGGTTCATCCGTGGTACAATTNACCCGTGGCACAATCTTAACTTTTGATACACAATTTAAAGTAAAATAGCCGAATGTTAACACTTTACCGTAGGTAAATCAATTGATGGATTTCAAAGTAATTGCGTTTTGACGTTCATGTGAGTACATGAACCATTTAAGCTGTAAACGCGTTTTGTTAAATAACTTCGATATGTGTGTTGATCAATATTTTAAGTCAAAAATCTAAAATTTAAGAAAAAAAAATTTGGAATTTTATTTTTTAAATTGTAAATCTTGCTTTTTTTTTATTACTTACCTTTATCATATAACAAAACAATTAAATACCTACCTTAAAAATGTGGAAGAAGTTTGCGGCTTTTGAACGCCCTTACAGGTTACAGTAATAGAATGGAGCGGCGACGGAATGCAAATGCGAAGGAATCTGCTGCACTCCGAGAAAACCTAAGCGCTAATGGGAACGTCCGCCACGTTCCCCACACGCGAAAATCCAGATGTGACTTCACCGGGAATCGATCCCAGATAATCCTTATCTTCGGCAGGAGGCCAGTGGCACTAATCACGTAGCCAGGAATGGTACAAATAAATTTGCGCGAGAATAATATTCGTGATTCTTAATTTCATTGGATGCAAAATCTGGCCAGTCTTACATATACCCCCGTTTTGCTTCTACCTCTATTTACTAGTGTGACGTCTGCTTAAGGAGTGTAAATTTTTCTAGCCATTTGAAACTGTAAAATAAATATACCCCAGACCACACATTTATTTTTATTACTATGCGGTAAACTTGTAGAGTAACGGCGGAGTTTCGCAGCGGTCTAGTAGGCAATTTCTGTGCGGTTACATGAACTTTGCAAGACTAGCATCTCCTAGAAATACAGGCGCCACAAACACTATATCCTGACGTTGCGATTCTCGTGCAGAGGAATACACGTCGGTGGAAGCAAAGTGATGCTCTATACTCCCTACTCCCTTCCCGATTGAACTGAAGAAGTGGCTGTATGACGCCATCAATCAATGAGGAGAATGCGCGTTTTTCCACACACTCTTTATTAAGTATTCACGTGATGTATTCTTAACCTGCTCTGTTATGACACAAATACGCATGCCAGAGTTTGGTCTAAATTTCAAAACCTTGTAACTGAAATGCATGCGAATTGNAAAACCTTGTAACTGAAATACATGCGAATTGGAGCTCGCAAGAGAGACGGGATGGAGACGATACAAAGATAGTTTGGTGAATTATATACGCAGGCGTTAGGAGACTTGTTTGCTATGAAATCGTTCTTGTCGCAGTCGGCTTCTTTGGCTCAAAACACGCAGTTGGTGATGTTTTTTTATGTCTTGATATCATTCGAAAGGAGGCACAAACAAAAAATATCTACTCGCGTTTCGAAAGTTGTCACAACACACGCTGGAAGTTATATATTCTTTGCGTCTCTTTTCGAATGCACGCCTGTTAGATACGTGGAAATTTTTTTATGTTCTTTTGAGGAGATGCTAGGCTTCAAAAACAATTACGCTTAAATCACATTTGAAAATGGATGACAGTTAATCAGAGTCTGTAACTAATTTGAACAACAGAATACTGTTTGTCTAGTGTGCCGGAAAATAGCTACTCAATATAGGGTAGCAAGCAATGAACAGATAACATATGTTAAAAAACATAGACGGCTGTGAAGTCTAGTCCGCAGCTAATTTAACTTACAAAATATTCATCTCTCTTACCTCGTTATTCGAGCAGTTCACACTACCATTTAGGAAAAAAAAAAAAAAAAAGGAATTTATATACGTATTTACAACGCATCTGACATACATATTTATGTCACTTTTAACATTATATTTAATTCACGATTTCTTCACACTTTTTAATTCAAACTTTTGAAAAATGCTTAGTTTTCGTTATATTGAACTTATACATATAATCTATATATATAAAGTGTTTCCGTTTGTTCGGACGCGTATAACTCCCGAAAAAATCAACCAATTTACATTCCGGTTTTTTTTTAAACCTTCTTTTCGTTCCCACGAGTGTTTGTACACATGCAAAGGTACTAAAATCTGCAAAAAGCTCATTTTTTACCATGCTTTCGGTTTATAAAATGCCTTTGTTGACAGCTGTATGTTTAAACATTTCAGTTTGTTGTTCTCAATGTTTTTTTTCGATAGTTTAAAGATTTTGAAAATACATATACATCTTTCAATTAATTTCACAGAAATGGACAGAACCAAAATCTTTTATGCCACAGCAACGCGTGACCGGGTAAGCTAGTTTATCTATAAATTACAATGTTTAATTTTAAGAATTTGTATTAAAATGGCGAGAAAATATGTGTGTTGGTATTGGCTAGTAATAAATAGTTCTTATGCATAATATCATTAAACTGAGTACGCACGAATGCGGTGTGTCGTTCCTTTGGTGTAATTTACTAGACTTGGTTAAGCTTTGCTTGCATTAGGCGGAGGAATACCCTGAAAACATAACTGTATCACAGCTTCAGAAAAGTTGGAAGTAACTCTGAATGGACTATAGCAATTTGCGCAATATACATATATATATATATATATA
>NQII01001934.1:496529-513868 GCA_002778355.1 Clitarchus hookeri | reverse complement strand
GGCATGGGGGGGGGGGATTGTATAGAATGGAACCTGAAAAAATATTGAATAACAAATCATTACACAACCACAAAACACTTGCTACTTCGCTGTGTTCTCAATATCACGGAGAGAAACATTGTGCGTCACTGTTGTATGTGTCTAAGTCTTCGTAGACGCCTCAAGGTTTTCTGAGATACCTGCGTACTTTTACCTTCCGCCATTCATATACCCCTCAGACTTCTGCACAAAAAAAACACTGGCTTGAACAAGTTCACTAGCTTCCATACGTTAGTCACAGGAAATTGTGAAATTGTTATGAACCTAGATATGTTACTTCTTCGCAAATTCCTATCGTGCTGTTGAAAAATATTTTTCCGTCATTTTACGGGGAAGTGCTGGCAAAAAAAGTTATCCAGAAATCTGCTTAAAATTACGGACACGTCGTTTTTTCAAAAACAGACTTACCGTACATTTTCCAGAATATTCTGTCAATACCTCTTTGTAAATTTGGTTGGATTTTTTTTTGTCATCTGGTTTATAAAAAGATATCATGGAAAAATCTTATTTTTTTTCATTCGGTGGTTTTACTGCATAAAAAATTAATTATAAAGTCAAAATATTTTACTCTGAAGCGTGATTGGAACACAACTCCCCTACTTTCTTACGAAATTCCGGTAAGAATGTAGGAAATTAGTATGACATATCTGTAACTGTGACATGCGTAGCTTTCAGTTTATAGTAACGTTTGCGAATTCTGAACATTGCTAACTATTACAGATGCCCGATTCTACTTTTTGGTGTTTTGAAGGAATATGATTAAATGGCGTGGATAATCCAACTGCCACAGAAACGAACATTTTTCTGTTACAGTGGCGAATAAAGTTTCGTGTAGGCTCGGCATTGTTCGTTCCCGAGACCCGAAGCTATTGGAGACGTTACGTGTTATTACAAATTATCTCAAAGTCAGTGAGCTGAGCCATGTTAGTTACGGGATGGAGATATTAATTAAACAAAATAGTTAATTATACTTTCCTAGTTTTATTTACAATCACAACAAACAAAATTCTCTCTACCTAACACCTCACAATATATTGAAATCACTTGATATTTACAATAAATGACTTCATTCAATACAATTTACAATTATCTCAGAAAAATTAACGTAAATAAATAACTGAAAATCAGTCTCAATAGACAGTGTTTCAAAATGTATCAATTATTTTACAAATTGCATGTCCATTTTTGACAGTTTTAATATCATGTGATACGGACTTTATTGTAAATTTTGAGTACCACCTCATTTTAGTCCAGGTCCCACCAGTCGGCAGTGTTCTAGAGTTCTCCGAGAGCACTAACGCACAGTAGCCTTCACTCGTCGGGTTTCACGCCCTCTCGTACATTCTGGCCACGAACACCTCGTCCGCTACCGTCTCGCAACCTCACCGCATTTGACTTTGTCTCTCCACTCAGCCAGATGGCCTCCGCCAAAGACTGCCGACAGTCCAGCTGCGGCTTGTATTTATATGGTCGTAGGCCACCACCCTGAAATTTCCCTAAAGCCGATATTACACGATACCTGCAGCCGTGCTA
This sequence comes from Clitarchus hookeri, assembly GCA_002778355.1. Lineage (NCBI taxonomy): Eukaryota > Metazoa > Arthropoda > Insecta > Phasmatodea > Phasmatidae > Clitarchus > Clitarchus hookeri. Next base: position 512,296 of record NQII01001934.1, on the reverse strand, counting down.
AGTTTTGTACAAGGCCTGGCGCACGAGCCAGTATACAAGCCGCTATATGAGCCGTCATGGGAGATTCTTATTACACAACAGAAGTTCGCGTACTAGAATTTGACGCACTCGGTGGGTGCGCAGTGTGCGGTTTGTAGTAAATATTAACCCCATTCGTAGAACTGCTAAGAGTCAATAACTTTCGTAGGCTTGTGAGAATAGCTAGCACATCTTAATATTGCTACATAACTGTTCGTCTTTAAAATAAATTTATTGCTTACTAGTTTAGTTGCATTCATTCTCTTGAAAATTATGTCAAGTCACTAGAGTACGAGTGTGTTATTTTTAATATGACGACAATTAATAACCGTTTGCAATATATAGTTATTTCTTTACATACCAATTTATTTTCCGCATGTAACATTTAATGACGAAATATTAGGGTTCGACGAAGTTTCGAACTCACGCCCAAAAGTTACTTTTCTGACGGGATCACGACTTTATCATTGCTCTACCTGTTCGCACACGTTATTTTGTCTGTTCGAATGCTAAGATTCGAATAAGTTCTTTTATAGAGAGAGTAATGTTTTAGGTATTTAGAATGGTTTCAAACAGTAATTAAAAGTTGTCATCGCCAATATTATTCGTAATTGCCGTATTTTAAATCTATTTGAAAGAATTTCAACCTGACGGATGCATAATCAAGATGGAGGCGTTCTTTTCGGTTTCTTCATCAACTCGTTTCAAGTAGTAGCCACGGGGAGCGCCCTACGCTCTGAAACTGCGATGTGATTGGCCAGGTACCTAACCTGGTATGGAACCTGCCACGAAAAATAGGACGTGGCCACTTACCAAACCTGGTACGAAATCTGGCCGTAGAAGCCGGGAAATGCCACGACGGGTGCCACACTATACCGCATACCGGCCGCTACGGCGGACCTTGCACAAGCTTTTTACGAACTCTGGTATCGTGCAGTATCGCCGTAAATGCCGCGTTGATACGGGGGTCCTAGATCCCATATCATTTTTGCGCATTCTCTAAACGCATCGACTTCTCCAGCAGGGAGCGGGAGGAGGCAGCGATGGAGCGGATCTACGCAGGGGAGGGGGTCGAGGTGCCCCCCCTCCTTTTCATAGCCGGACATCACATAACGGGAGCTCGCGGCCGGTTTGAGCTGCAGTGCGTAACAGTATTTTGTATGTACGGAGCTCAGCTTCGTTTTTCATTACGAATTGCCTTTCCGTGTATTAACTGTACATTTCTAACGTAAAAAAAAAAAATCCGCATTTTGCTATGAAACAAAACATATCCGAAATATCGAAAAATATAGGCGTTTATACTTAGATGTATTTTTCGCAGTAAGTTGTTAAATTATTTTTTTCTAGATAAGGCAAAACGTATTTCTCTTTTTCTTTTAGCCAATTAACTATATATATATTNATATATATATATATATATATATATATATATATATATATATATATATATGGCAAAAATAAAATACACAGATTTTATTTAAGTTTTGTTGCACGTGAAACGTTATTTATTCAGAGAACATAAATATTTTGTAGTCTCAACTGCGTATTTGTTTCGTCGTACACAAACAAATATCTTGCTTATTTAAACAAATCTTCTTCTGTTTACCAGAGGCTGTTTATGAAACAGCTCATATAACTACGAACAAAATTATACGAGTCTTATAAAACGCATAATTTTTTTTACGTTTTTTATGGTAGTCTACAAGCGGTGTAGGTCAAGATGAAAAAAATATGGTAAAGTCTACTCCGCCATATCAACAACAATATTTACGTGGCCAACGCAAACGGAATACGGAAAAGCGAAAAAGGAAAAACGACGGAAAAAAAATTTCGCCTTCTTTTACGCGCGGTACGTTGAACGCCCCTAGAACGGAGAGAATGAAAACAGCGAGAAGTGTAAATGAAAATAGCGGCCTTGGGGATCGCTCCGAGTATGTGAAACAGCTTCGTTAAGCTAATAAGGTGAAGAGAAGGTTGCTCTGTAGGCTGTCATTACAGGAGATAATTAAGGGGTGCGCCGGGCTGGAAGAGGAAGCCCGGCTAATTAAGAGAGAGATCCTGCCGGAAAAAATGGCGGGCTGGAGCGAGCATCGTTTTCTCCTGCGTTGACGTGCGGAGGCAAGTCGCGACCGCAGCGACCCTCCCCGCGAGGCGGCGGCACGACGAACTAACAGAGTTTGCCCGGATATCGCTCCGCGTCTCGTTAAGGCTCGGCTTCGCCAATCATACACATTCTTTGTTTTCGTGTAATTTTCATAATTTCAGTTTCAGAAATATTATTGGAAAACATTTATTACAAAAAAAAAGTACAATTTATAAGTTGTTTAATAATTTTTTGTATCAAATTTTCACAGTGTGTTTTTTCCTGCTTGCAAAAAGAAAGAAACTTATTGCTCAAATATAAATATGTTATTGTTTTTCTACAACTAGCAGATGACACAGAATTATAATTAAGAACAAAAAATTTTAAACAACTCGTAAAATGTAAATTTTCTATCATCTTACATTGCCAATAATTACTCTGAATCTGGAATTAAGACACTAAAACTAATAATTTTTCCATAAGAGGTGAACTAGAGCCTTAAAGATCTGTGTCTTAGGACAAGGATACCCTGATTGGTGCACGTGGCCTTCCGACGTCATGGCGCTGCCCCAACCTCCCGTATCCCAAGTCAAAGCATTCAGAAAACTGAACTTTGGTCCCAAGTAGTGTCCTGAGATGATGGCGAAAGAAGAAGACGTGTGATATTTTCTCGCGCATTCCTGGAACGCATACATTGTAAATGTAAACGATAGACGTGCAAGGTAGCCTTTCCCAAGACGAAGGTAATTAATGAAATGCTGATTACTGGTGTCGCGTTCGGTCTGAACTATTTAATATGAAGGATGAAACTTTTTAAAAAACGTCAAGTTCATATAAAATTATTGGATGTAAGTTGACAAACTTAATTATTTAAAATCAAACGATTCGGGTCAATATTATGCAGATAAATAAATATTCAAATAACCCATCTCGCTGACAATAAATAATTCAGCGATATCAAAATCGCTACGCAACGACACATAATGTGCCGAAGTATATGCGATTTAGAGTCGGATTATGAAAGCTCACTTTCGGGCAACGCATTTGTAGACCATATTCTGACTGCGTTCATGTGACGTCACTTGACGCCCAGATTTGGACACGTCTACGTCTACAGCTACCGCCGATTGTAGACCATAGATTAAATATGAGGTAGACCTATTATTCGTCATCTGCGCATGCAACCAACGTTGACCTACCCCAAAGAAACACAACTGCCAAAGTCACATGGTCAACTGTGACGAACGTGTTTGTTCATATCTTAATTTTCAAAATACAGTCACTTTTATATTAAGGTGGCAGCCTGGTTGAAGGAATTTAGCACGTCTGAGGCCTAAAAGCGCGGGAGCGCTAGGGGCGACCGAGAAAAGCGCATCAACTCTAACATTGCCTCTACGCGCAGAGCACTGAACTGGTGTGCAGTCTTGCCGTCGATAACGCGCCTCTATGAGACTTTCAGCTGAGACCCTACAATTTTATGACGTAATAATAAAAATAAATATTTGGTACACGGACCTATTCCTTTTTTAATGTTTTGTACCGAATGTTCATACCTAAAAATTACCGTGAAAACATCCGTTTTAGCCATTTTCACGATCACAAAATCGTGCTTTAGAGAGAACTGGAAGAACTAAAAAAACGTTTACAGAGGCGTAGCGTTTCTTAAATGCTATTCGTAAGCAGACCTCACTCAGACACGTTGGACGGTTTTTTAATAAAACGTTTTCTGCTGGAGCTCTGCACACCGTTCGGCGGCCTACCCAGGCGGCCACCTTAGTAAAATACATACATTCACCCCTTTAAATTTAATCAAACTACATTACAAATGGTTAGAGGAAATGTATAAAACCTCAAAATACTTGTTCACTAAACAGTGTTCTAAACTCAAATCCAATCCCAGCCGTTTTTGCTAGTCTTATTGGCAGGAAAGCAGTTTAGTGTTGGAACACGAAGATTGACTGTGCGCAGCCAGCGAGATCGGTCTACCTTTTCTTTGGCCTATGTTACCTTTTCTTTGGCCTATGTTGTTGACAGGCCTTAACAGTCTCCATACGCTAGGCGCTATGCCTTCAAGCATAAGGATCAGCCAGCTCGCATGGATAACGTTTCGCAGTAGATTTTGCTCGTGTCAGAATGAAACGGCATCATAGGTGTTTTTGAACCCAAAATATAACGGCTTAGAAATTGTACTCACGGCTAAACGAAATAAACTACACTAAATCTCAAACAGTGAAAATTGAGCCAAATCAATAAAAATAGTGAGATTTGGGTGACTGAAAATCAGTACTTGATAAATATTTAACGTGGTGGCTGAATTTCACTGATTTATTTGTGAAGTTTGAGAATTGCACTGCCATAAGTCACTTGTTCCTTTTCATTTCCTTGATTCGCCAGTCGACAGTAGCTTATCAACTGCCTTTCGGTGAATGTTATTTCACTGATTGATATTACTAATTCGGGCTTAGAGTGAAAAAAATATTATACGCTAGGTAGTAATAAATGAGAAACATTTTTGCTTCATTTCGTTATTGTTGAATTCAGCAGTGTTAAATTACCAGGGAAGTATCTGTACTAGAGGCGACTATTTTTGACAAAAATATTTACGCATCGAGTAGACTAATTTCCTACAAACACGTCTGAACTATTACTTCAATTATTGGCTATGTGGCTTTGTGAGAGGATACTAAATTATTTGACTAAGCCAATAAGAATTGGTTTCTCAGGTAGTGAACGTGTGTAATTTGCTGGCAGACACCAAGCCAAATAAAGCGATATTTCACAATGCTTTTTTATTTTAATGTCGGGAATAAATTTATATATGTATCGCATAAATGTGTATATTTGTAGTCAAAAGATTATCAAAGAAGGCGGATGTATCTCAGACTGACGATGTAATCTTCCACAATTTGATTTAAACTTATTCGTGTTTGATTTCTGAAATAAAGCGTAAGTTGCGAGTTTTCAGTGAAGTCATCTTCAAGAGCTGTCGCAAGAAGCAGTGAAGAAATTGAAGACCAGGAGGCCCATCTTGATTGATACCCGACAGGCATGGTAAATGTGACTGAATGGCAAATGGAAAACTCGACGGCGAGGAAAGGGTTGTGAATGAAACAAGACAGGAACGAAAGAGTTCTAATAAATCTTTTCGCAGTTTCTTCTCATCCCACCGACAACCCTACNTCTTTTTCTCTACCCCCTTCCATCTTTCCGGCCGGCCCCTCTCTCCGATGGTAGGTGCGGAAATCAGGTTAGCACTCCTATCCTTTACTACTTAATCTTATTCTTCAGGACTCGGAACAATCTTCCCCTCCCTGCCCCTGCATGCCTCTTTCCACCTTATACTTTCACCAGCTTCAAACCCCCTTCCTCCTTCTTCTTACATTCAATCTTGCACCTTCGACATCGCGGACTTGTTTACGGTGGGACATGAAATATTGACACATCCTAAGAGTCGACCTTCACGTTTTTTTTCCTTCACGTTTCGCATTTGACGTTCCTTATAGAAAGTATTGAACGAGACTTAAGAAGGGAATAAACTACTGTGACGTGACACCGTCTAGGATCTCGCCATCTTAAGTCATTAAAGAGAGTTTTTTTTTTTCCCCGAAATTTTTGTCCCAATCACTTTATGCATCATATTTTAATCGAACTGTATTCTATGGGAGCTAAAAAAGTTTTTCTTGCGTTAGTTTGCAATGCAGTGGTGTAAGTCTTTAGTTTAAAAAGAAAACGTTATTGTTCTTGTAAATTATAAAATAAAAAATATTTATTTTGAGCCCATTTCACGTGAGTAATTCATTAATATTTTGTTAAAATAGCAGAATTGAAATTCATTGGAAGCTTTCAAATTTTTTTTAATAATTTGGCCATTTCTTGTTATACGCTGTATCTCAGAAGTCCTGTAATTTAGTTATATTTTTATTGTCCAAAGCCTGTCGGCATTAAAGAAAATTATTTGGTTATATCTGCATTGAAAGGATAGAAGCACCCAGATTTAAACCTTTCAAACTGTTCAAACTGTAACCAAAATTTAGGGATATCACACTACAAGTACTAAATAGTTAATGCCCAACTTTCCGCAGCAACATTCGTGATTCCTTATTAAAAGACCTCAGATTATATTTTATTACTAAAATTACGTATTGTTTGTTGTTAATTATTCATTTATGAAATACTGAAAGTGTTAATAATTATTTCAATATAAAAAATAAGCTAATTTTTACTGTAATGTGCATTCTAAAAAGTAGTCAAATTCAGTTTTCGCGTATACATATAAACATCTATTCATTAGATATTTAAACATCGAACTACTTTTAGTACCTAGCTGCCAACTTTACTAGCAGAATAATTTCGTAATTTTATACGCAACTGTAATTACTTCCTTCTTTATGCTTAATATACAATCATGTGACACGCACACTACCATGTTTCAATACTGTGAGCTTGAAAGGAACAAAAGTATGATGTTTACCAGGTTCTTCAAAATATCAAAAACTTAAATAAATAATATTTAGCAACTACTGTTTTTAATAATACCATTTTAAAAAGGAATATTACATGATATACTGCAGTATATTACATAATGAAACGCTGTCAGTACTGTACATTAGTCTACAGTTACACTGAAATACCTTCATTTATGGAAAGGTATTTTGCAAAGGTTGATTTCGTTAAGTGTTGTATAATGCATCACATAGCACGTAATCTTTTAATAAGTTTCGGACCGTTCAGAACCTGTTTAAAGACAGATTCAAAGTTGAGTAATTTGCATTGGCAAGACGAAAATTACTGACATTGCCAAGTACCGGTGTGGGTTTTTCATTGCATTTTAATGTACATAAAGACTAAAACGACAGGACTTGCGTGTTTATAGTGCAACCGTAACTACCTTAGTGGCATATTGGTGCTCATAAAGTGAATTGTACTGCATGTAGTTTGGGTGCAAAATATCACGGGTTAAGCCTCATTGATTGTTTGTTAATATAGGGGTAATAAAATGTTTTGTTTTTGCAGCCAAATTATTTAGTCATTCTTATTTGGTTGCCCCAAACCAAGATTTGGTTAATGCAACCATATGTCTCTGCGTACATTAAACAGTTTCGGTTAATACAAAAAAAATTACATTTCCCAAAGAGATTAGAATTTACAACATCTCCGCCTAAGCGCTACGTTCTAGCAACCACAGCCAAAATGAATACTGTTGAAATTGGAATGTTTCTAAATACACACATTTCAAATGCTGGATAGCGTGCACGATAAATATTTCATTATTAACAGCTTTACTTTTAAGTTACCTGTTGAACTGGTTCCATCAGGATGTTCATACCATTATAAAGAATCAATAAATGCGCGAACAAAGACTGTTGCTATCCTAAATTGTCACATAAAATCCCAACAAACACTCGAGCCGTATTTTCGAAGGTNGCGCGAACAAAGACTGTTGCTATCCTAAATTGTCACATAAAATCCCAACAAACACTCGAGCCGTATTTTCGAAGGTTTGCAATCAAATTAGTGGCCAACCAAATATATACAATATGTAGTTGATTCAACAAAATATCTTGTTGACAGACTAGTTTAATTTGGCCCAAAGCAGAGGTTTTGTGTATAAACGCATGTATTTTGTTAGATTAACAAAATTAATTTTGCTAATTTTCAAGTTTTGTTTNGCAGAGGTTTTGTGTATAAACGCATGTATTTTGTTAGATTAACAAAATTAATTTTGCTAATTTTCAAGTTTTGTTTACTCAACAATATAATTTTGTTGGGGCAACTAGATATATTTTCGACTCTATACGAATAAATATTGTGTTTGCTTTTCTATCGGCGTACTACACTTTAAGCCCAAGTTAGTGAAGTCAGTCTGTGAAATAATGTTCTTTGAAGGTCAATTGATATGTTACTGCCGACTGGCAAATCAAGTAAATTTACTGGGAACAAGTGACTAACGGCAGTGCAATTCTCGACATTTAGTGGGAATCACACATAAATCAGTGAAATTAAGCCTTCATATACAATTGGTTATCTTGCACTCAGTCGCTCAATTTTCACTGGTTTTCACTGATTTGGCTCAATTCTCACTGTTTCAGGTTTAGAGTGTAGGCTTTCTGACAAACCTATTAACATTGGATGTTCTTTATATTTAAGAAAATATACTTTTAATATCATTAATAAGAACTCTTCAACTGTAAGCCACATACTATATGGTCACTTAGTTCTTTGTTAATATACCACTACTGCTTTCCTGCAATCCCCATAATAATATTTCATCTTATTCTGTGCTAGGAAATTTCCCCTAAAAGCATATAGTTTTAAATAAATATGTTAGACAACATTTATGTTGGAGACGACTTCAGTTTGATTTCTTGGCGCTCCTTTTATTGTCAAATTGAATGTGTATTTTATACAGTCTGTAACTCGTAAATTCCTGAATAAATTTACATGATTTCCAATCTTTGTTCATATTTAGTATAAATTATGTTTTTCAGTTACTTAAAATTTTATTCGGTAGTTCTTAGATTTTTTTTAGAGTCAACTATTTGTGGGAATATACACTGGCAACTCGCCGAAAAAGAATTCCCGTTTTAAGTTGGCATCAAGACACGAGGTTCAGATTCTTATTTTGTAAAGAGTCGCTAAGAGGTTCAGGAAGAGGAAGGATGTGCTATTGAGCCAGGCCCAAGAATTGACAGTCTCTGCAAGGAATAGACGTACAATTTTTTTCAAGCTTGGTTCTAGGCCAACAGAGAAGAGAAATCAGATAAAAATGTTCACTCCCGATACTGTGAGACGTTGTTGGCAAACCCTGTAAGAGAAACTTATTTTTCTTTACAAGTAGGGTAGAATTACCGCTCTCTGCACAACTAGTGTACATCACCATAAGTTATGTGAACCTCACCTGACAAGAGTATAATCAAGATGGAGACAGGGAAGAAAAAAAATTCTAAAAGCAGATAAACGAGTTTCAGCCTGGCGCTCGTTGTGAATAAACAGAGCGTTTGTTTTACCCCGCAGTTTGCTTGTCTGGCGTGTACTTGGTGGCTCACGGGTTCGCTCCCAGCTTTGTTTCACATTTTGAAAACCCACACGGGCGAACTCTTTTGCATTCTTATCGATGTTCCTTACAGGCTGTTTATCACCACAATGTGGTCTCTAACAAAACGGTTAATACCAAAATTAAGTTCAATATCTGCTTGAAACTTGGGGTGGAAAATCTCGTGGAATAGAATACCGCCAATAAAAATGTTTGGATAAAACCCGTGGACTAAATTTATATTAGGCTGGATACCGCGTGACCGTATTAATTAATTTCAACAGTTTAAAAGGCAGCAATAGGGTCTTTGCAGTGCGATACGGTATGGTGTGTGTGTGTGTGTGTGTGTGTGTGACACACAGCAATAATTTTTTGCTAGGTATTCAAGCTAGTATAAAATAACTCTGGCTCATTTTTGCTTATCCTTTCACATAAAATAGTCCTTTTGGAAAGAGGCTACTAGTTTTCTAACTTCGGAGTGAGTATACCGTCCTCAACGAAGGACTGTAAACAAGGAGTTCCTTTTTAGTTTGCAGGAAAAATTGAGTTCTCTGACTTCGCTCGTTGCTTTCCCGTCGGCGCTAATGTGATGCAGAACAGAAAAAAAAAACCAGTATACGAGCAGACAAACGCGTCGCGTGACAAAGCTGGTCGCATGCTGCGTTACAAACCGTGCGTTTTATCCACGCGGTTTGCATTCCTGACACGCATTTGTAAAATATATCTTAACAGAAGACTGGATTTATTTTGACGTATCTAAATTATTGTTTATCAGTTGTTAGTAAAAATATACTGGAAATATCGCCCATAGAAAACCTTAGCATCTGTTTTTTCCCCGCAGAAAAATAACTCTAAGGTGGCGATCTGCCTAAACCTAGGCCTGCAGAGCTTCATAAAAACTGTTCAACCTGTTTGAGGAATGTATGTTTACGAACAGCATTTAAGAATTATTAAACGTGTGAATATAATCCTCCACTTTTCTCTCAAGTCTCTTTTATTTTAGAGTGAAATTGGTTAAAACTGGCATTTTTGCGATAACTTTTAGGTATTAACTTTGCGGTACAGAATTTTCACCGTTGAATAAGAACGTAAGTCAGACGTCTATATTTATTATGGCATGAAATGGTATGGTCGCCGTAGAGGCGATGAGACAATTGATGGCGCCTGCTTCTGTCACTCTTAACGCTCCCGCGCTTCTGGGGCTCGTACATACAAAATACCTTCAGCCAGGCGGCTACCTCAACGGCCTATATATATATACATACTGGTAATCAAGGCGATAATTACACATCAAAGTTAACCATGTCCCACGCCTAAAAACAGTAGCTCATGAAAACGTCTCAGCCGAGATATTCGACCCCGATCCTTGGCACAGTATAATAAAATGCCCTAACAAACTACGCCTCCAACATCTGCTCAGTCATCCAAAATTCATACATAAAAAAATCATTGGTTTCTCCAAACTGGCTTCCAAACATTCCGAAATTAAAGTCTTTAACGCTGCCACAGGCATCGAAATATCTTAAGCCGAGTGATTTTGTCTGTCTCGCATTCGGGAGACCGTGGTTTTTAACCCAGTCTGCTGCGCTGAGGATTATTTCATCAAGTGGTTTTCCATCTCTAAAGCCATCTCTTTTTCGTAAAATGATATACGCGCAGGTTCGAGTATAATATGCTGTGTACACACCTGCAATTTTCTTTTGGTTGTTGGCAGCGTGTATCTGTGACAAGAATTTTTTTTTTTAGCCTGACCGGATCATTTGGAAATATTACTCCGATATTGAACGTATCAAAGAATATTTAATTTGGAGCACTCAATTCAACACTATACTGACAGAGAGCTGGCCACTACGATACTCTATGTGGAATAGTAGGCGTGTCTGGTTTTTTGTTAACCAACAGGACCGTTGTAAAGGGGAATGCAGAGACCAACAGCATTGATGGTCCAGCAGTCGTGCATATAGTGTGAGTGAAGAGATTTGGGCGGCCCTTAATCTCTTCACTCACACCATATGCTCGACTGCATGACCACCAGGTTACTCACTTCTTGCCCCAAGGCGGTTCCAAGGAGTGTCTAAGGAGGCTTCAGTCCCTCCCTCAAGCTTTACTTTACACACAATAAAATGATTTTCTTGAAAGTAAGTATATTGTTGGCAATATAATATAATACACGCCGTTAGTATACAAAAAGGGAAATTTAAAAAGTGTTTATACAGCCTGCTCACCAACGAAATTTATATGGAACATCAAACATCAAATGTTAATGCTGGATGGTAAGCATGTGCTTCGAAGGTTAAACTAATTCGAACCGGGTTCGACTCCCGGCGGGGTCGCCCCCGGATTTTCTCATATGGGAATAATCGTGCCGGACGATGCCGATGGTCGGTGGGTTTTCTCGGGGATCCCCCGTTTCTCCGGCGCTGCTCCATACTCACCTCGCTTCACCCTCATTGGCTCTCAAGACATTGACGTTGAGAGCAGCCCAAAACCTCTTCACTCACTCGCAGTGTCGCAAATCTTCAGGTAGCATCCCCCCCCCCTCCTTCATAATGGGTCTCTAGATCCACGATTGCTTCTTGTGTTTCATTAATTTTCTGTAAATATGTACCGCATTCAAAGTGTTGGAACGCAAAATGTCCCTGTCACCAAAGTAGCTAGGTGCGGGGGTGCGATGAGCCTTGTCCGGCTTTTCCACGGACGTCACGCTGCGCTTGTTCATTTTGAAGGGCGCGAGGCCAGGCGAACCACTTGCTTTGAAAGGTTAATGAGGGCGATGGAAGGTAACCCCCGTGCCTTCCTCTTGTCACCAAACACCACTCGGTCATCGGTTCGCCGTCTTTCATCCCCCTTCCCACCACCCACACCTATCTTTCGCAGATCCACCCCAAACCCCCCCATACTTACATTGCTTCGGGAAACTTCATAAACCATTCACCGACACGTGACCTCATTTGACTCCTGCGTTATTGGACGTATCCCCTACTCGCCTCACCACTGCTTCCCGGCCTTCCATTCAAGCTTTTCAATTTTTTATACTCCAGTTGTTGACTGCTGCGTACATCAATTTATCACCTTTTGTGTGAACACCTTTCTTTCTTTTTCCGCCTAATAACGGGTGCAAAATCGTTTCTACAGACTAACTTTCACTTTCACGAGGTAAAACAAAAAATTGCTTCATCGCCGAGAGTGCATCAAAGCAGCTGCAAACGTATGACTGTTCCTAAGTACGACGCTAAAAGTCAATATCACAAGTTGTCATATTTACAGCATCAAATTGAGCACTCCGGCATATAATTTAATAATTTATGTCAAATATCTAACACCACAAATATTTTTACAAAATTTTTTACAAAACAAAGTCAGACATAGCTGGGGCCACCTATTTTTCGCGAAAATGTTTATGCTCAAGCTGGACTTCCACGTCTCGCGTGCTTGCAAGTTTCCATTGGTTATTGGCCACGCGTCTGTGTAAGAAGACCTTTTCTGCTCGACTGGGCCCTGACACGGAACGTCTGTGATTGGCTGGCAGACACTTTAGACAAGTGCGAGTGAAAATCATCCAATGGCGATATTGGTTCTGAACAAACGTGTTTTGAAGTACAAGTCGTTGGAATATTTTCGCGAAAAACAGGTGGCCATATACATAACCTACATACATGTTATTGTGAACTAAGTCAACACTTCACAAAAGTAGCTATTGCAATGTAATGTTTACGAACATAACCAAAACAATTTAGTTGTGAAAAATTGTGCACAGTAGTAACGACTTAAACACGTGATTTTCGCAAAGAGTTCCTACTCAGGTATATTTCAAGACACTTAAGCTTCTGCAATAAGATGGTTTTAACTGTTAAGCGTCTCAGGCGCCTTCCAGTTAGTAAAAGACGAGCGGCTAAGTCAAATATAGCGCTATCTTCTCCCAAACCGCATACGGCCAATAACCAAAGGAAAACTGCAACTGTGTCCTACGTAAGATATTTCGTGTAGTCCTTTCACGGTTACTTCCAACTTATCTGAAGCACTCCGTAAAATTCTCCTTCCACGATGTTTCTCCTCCTCATTCAAACACACCTTAACTATAACAGTAGATATAAAAAGTTTCTTCTGGTGCAGGATTTCAGGAGTAAGATCCAAAGTACGTCCACCATCTTAAATTTTCCCTAAAAATTTCCTTTTTTATCCGTCAGAATAGACCATTTTCCGATTAAAATCGGCCCTTTTCACTCAAAATCTCCCTTCTTTCCCTAAAAATTTTCCGTTTTCCTTCTTAAACGCACCAAACACCTATTTGCAAGAACGAGCCCCTGAAAGGCTATTTTCGAGCTATTTGAAGGATTTTGGGGGTTCGCTTCTTTTACCTGCAGGCCTCCACCCCTCTCACCCCACCCCTAGCCAAGCTCACTTCACCCCTCCATACACGCCACCCCTGGCAATTATAAAAAATAGCAAAAAATCAGAATTAAAAAAACTCAAAGAACATACAACATCACCTTACCCCTCGCTCATACCTCCACTCTTACCTAACCACACCCCCTGGCCAACCCCTGGCAATTATCATAATATCGAGAAAAGTCACAAAAATATTCTAAAAATTGAGGCCCATATAACATTAGACCCCCTTCCTTTGCTCATCCATCCAACCCCCAACCCCCAATTTTGAACTCCCAACCGTCACTAAAAGCATCGACCGCCCTCTTGCCACTGCTCAACACCTCTTATTATACAGTTCTTGAGGGTCAGGTCTGGGTAAAGGTAAAATATGTGGTTAGCAAATTTTATAAATAACTCAAATTTGTTAATCTTTTTACAACAGCTCGTGCACTTTTTCGATCAAAGCCCAAAACATTAAAAAATATATAAATTCTCTCTCGATATTAGAAAATATTGGACGGCATTTTCCAAGTGATGGGAGAAAGTATATATAGAGCTGCGATGCATGTCCATACCTTAGTTGTTGTTCAAACTTTAACATCGATTTGTAAACACTCTCGTTATACCAACAGTTACGATGAACTGTGAATACAAAGAACTGCTGTTGTCCTCAACGATCATGGAGCCGCGACCTACCTGCATCATCGCTACCTGATTGTCGTCAGTGCCGATTCTTCTGCGACACAGTTTTCACCTTCAGTCGAAATGCGTGGCGACATGAGAAAATCCCCTCTACGAAGAGTCCTTTTTGAATGAGGAAAAAATTACGATATTGGTCCAGTACAGTTTATGCAAGACGATGCATTGAAGGAACACATGAAGAACTGCAAGGATTCGTCTTTGGCGAGCCAGCATGTGATGATGTTAATACCCCCTGCTGCATCGGTGGGTGCTGATTCCAAAGACGATTATGATGGGACAGTTAAAGGTAAAGACAGAATAAGTCCAGTAGGTTCCGTTTGTATGAAATGTACACTTGCAAGACTTTCACGCGAAGTCGACGAACTTAAAAATATATGGTCGTTGGCTCTAAATACTGAAGATCATACAACTCCTGCTAGAAAGAAAAGTAAACTTGACATTGATGATGAAACTGGCGGTGAAGACGATCATGAAGACTGTATTGATGATGACTATGGCGACAGTGATGGAGCTGAAGATGATGGCGAATTTCTCGATGCACTGACACACCCCTCTACCACATCTACAACAACAAGCGACATGAAGAAGGCGGAAGATGCTGAGAATACTGGCTACCTATTTCCCGAAGACCCGAATGAACTTGTGTAATCTTAAACAAAAAAAATTTACTTCCGTCATGAATTAACCCTTCATTGATTCAAACATTTTTTTATAGCACGATGCCATTGAAAGACAAATTATTTTTCATAGTTCGACGTGGGCGTGTGGAAACGCAGCGAGCAATTATTTCGATTCTATAATAGTTCGTAGTATAGCAAGTTTGTTCTCACTGTGTTACGGAGTTTATATATATACTTCTTTGGTCGTTATAAACTATGAGTTTAAGGTTGAATGGTAGGGAAACATAGTGTGATTCTGCCTCCAGAGATGGCATTGCTTATGTCAGCTACAGAAAGTGTAACGTCTGTAGGTAGGCAACCAGCGCAACCTCACTCCTCGAGAGGGGCAGGAGGGTGGCAAACCACGCGAGCCAGGTGCCCCGGGTTAATTGGCCTGTCACTCAGCAGCTTATCGCTTCTCGGAATTTCCACACAGTCAGGGGATGTGATGCACTTACTAGATTCTCTGGGACATCAGTCATGCAGAAGAATTTCGCTTCCTTCGCGCATGTCTGGAGATTATTTCACAAATATTTGCTATAATCCATTCATGGTATCTTCGATACTTTTGAAAAGAACCTTTGAAAAATCACCCTAGGAGTTACATGTTCAATTGGTTATAAAAAAATGGTATATGGAAAAAGGTTTTGTCTTGCTTTTAGCACTGAAGCACTATATAAATTGGTTGTTTTAAGTTTTAAGTATATTTTTTCAATAAATTTTAATAATTTGTTAAAAGTCCGTAAGAATTAACAACAGATTTTGAAGGGACATGTTGGTTATCGCTGAAAAGAAATAGTTCGTAGGTTAAATATTAATATGTATAAATTTAATGCCGTAATTGTAAAGTTAATATTGCTAAACTATATATTTACATTTTTACGTAGCACTCATGGGTAAA
>NQII01001934.1:464857-495951 GCA_002778355.1 Clitarchus hookeri | reverse complement strand
AAAATATTTGACAGTTCCCACAAGGCACTGTTTGTTTACAAAATATTTGACAGTTCCCACATGGCACTGTTTACAAAACGTTTGACAGGTGTCACATGGCAATGTTTTGTTTACATACTGCGGAAGGATACATAATCGGCTACCTGAAAGTAGATTTTTAGCAGGGCTTCAGAAAATCTTGAAGTTACCGTGAAGACATTATAGTTTGTATTTCATATAACGGAGGCTATTCGGAAGTACAAATAAAATGCCTAACGAAAATCATTGTTATAGTTCAACAAATGGGCGCTAAGCGACACGGCTGTCTCCATTTTAATATATGCTGAGAGTACTTTGCTATTAATATTTATAAAATAGCAAATTTGTACCGCTGCATAATTTTTAATTTCCAGCAAATCTAGTTTATTCACTGTAGGACCTCTATAGCAAAATTTTTGTGATGCTCACGTTGCTAGTAGAAAATTCAGAAAAACAAGTTTTGGTTATTATATAACGCCAATGNTTTTAGCAGGGCTTCAGAAAATCTTGAAGTTACCGTGAAGACATTATAGTTTGTATTTCATATAACGGAGGCTATTCGGAAGTACAAATAAAATGCCTAACGAAAATCATTGTTATAGTTCAACAAATGGGCGCTAAGCGACANCAAATAAAATGCCTAACGAAAATCATTGTTATAGTTCAACAAATGGGCGCTAAGCGACACGGCTGTCTCCATTTTAATATATGCTGAGAGTACTTTGCTATTAATATTTATAAAATAGCAAATTTGTACCGCTGTATAATTTTTAATTTCCAGCAAATCTAGTTTATTCACTGTAGGACCTCTATAGCAAAATTTTTGTGATGCTCACGTTGCTAGTAGAAAATTCAGAAAAACAAGTTTTGGTTATTATATAACGCCAATGCGAAGGCTAATTAATAATAAACGTAGAGTTTACGATATTCTGATAGGCACCTGACCACTACGCTTCGTGCCATGGTAACGTCCACCGAGTTAATTGTTTCCAAGACGTAAAAAGGCTCCCGATAAGCAGAAAAGTAAATGTTAATCTCGCCAAAGGACACATTTTGAGCAGCTGCAAAAACCCGCTAGTTACCTTGAGCAGTAAGAAGTCGAGTAATCTGCAGGAGTGACAGGAGCGACATTCGGCGTCCGAAAGGCGTCAGTTGTGCAACCGCTGCCATCGCATACGACATGGGTGACAAGAAGAGCGTGATTTTTTAAATATAAATATCTGGGATGCATCAAATTATAACAACAGCGATATTTGAGTGAGCTAAGACAAAATTCAGTATTATATATTTTTACTCGTAATAAATATGCCCGTGCGCTAAATTAAATTAAACCATACATTAACTGTCACCATACATCATAGACACCGAAATTTAGTTTCCCGGGATTGGTTGGATGGGAGGGGAATAGGGCTTATCTGCATCAATGTGTGTTGTATGTTTGTGCGAGAAGTTATGCACAAATATAACACTTATGTTAATTTATATGCCAAGGTTTTAAACAACAGGAGTTACAAATATTTAAGAGAATAGAGTACTGAATTCCTGTTTTAAAAATTTTTTTGTGAATTATAAAAGCATCCTAAAAAATTGAAAGTTCTGAATCATATAAATTGACACATTAAAATTCTGGATTCTATTCTTGTCTCTTTCTAGAACAACTTCTGGATTGTTTCCATATACGGTTACTGCTATCGCTATTGTATTTTACAACTAAAGTGCGTGTCTCGTGTTTTATTTTTCAAGTGTACAGATAATCTCACAAATCTTTCTAAACTTGTTACACTTATCATCTTAATCTATATCCCGTTTATATGACATTAAAATATTTGCCTTTAATATTTTATTTTATATTACTTCATTTAAGTTCTTACGGGCAATTTGCCTTTAAAAAACTCTTTAATTGTTTTTTATCACCAGAAATGTTCGATTCATAAGTACTTTTAAAATTATTTTAAATTGATACTGCATATTACAGTTTTTCTGCACTATCTTGTGAAGTATCTTGGTCGTTAGCATAAAAAAGAAAAAGAATTTGTGTATATATTTTTTTCAAACATGAAAACAAATGATTTCCACATTCTAAACATGACGACATATATTTTAAAAAGCAGTGGAGAAAGGCTTTATCTTAGTGTTAGGCCGCGGTCACACGAGTAGTCTTTAAACATGTTTATTGTTAATTCGTTCGGTAGCCATGTTTGAACATGTTTGCGAACGAAACTATTTCCAATGGTTACACACCTACAACTGAATTCAAACAAAAATAAATCCTTACCTCAAAAATAAGTGTCCATTATTAACTTATAATCACTACCAACACTCATCATGGCTGAGTATTTTATTAGTGTTAACAAATGACACCTTATTTTTATTGTAGTAGCCTAGCAAATACGGGGTTTTTTGACATGGCCTACTATTTATTTCAACGAGTGCAGAAATTCCCGCTCAATCCAGCCGTTTCGATCGTACGTTCTGTTTACTTCTTAGCAGACAATGATAGCGCAACACAAGAGGAAAGTCGCTCCGATGTACTCACACAACCTGTTTACTTTGAAATGCGATCGGAACAAGTTCGGAGCCAGTGTAACCGCTTCCAGTGCTGAACGAGTTTGAAGTGAATCAGTTCTGTGTCGCGTGTGAACGCGCCCTTAGTCCTTTATTGACAGGAATATGTTCCGTTCGTTTACCATTAATTTCCAGGAACACAGTAGTGTTAACATAAAGCCACGTAATAGAAAAGGGGAAACCCGAGTCACTTAATTAGTTGAAGAAAATTATGGATGTAATTCGTAATTTAATTTCTTCTTCCTTCAATTAACCTTTTCATTATAAAGACATCGGCATTGAATTATAGTTATATATAAGTCTCAGTGCCAGAAACTTTAGAGACTATACAGAATGATTCTAAAATCATGGGACAAATCTTGAGGGGTGGTAGAGCTCACTAAAACAAACTATTATTGTATAGGAATATATGGGAGGAAGTGACTCGTTGAGGCACAAACACAAAAACATAACAAATTAAAGAAAACATAAAATATTCGTTAGCAGCATACTTAACTAGTGATTCCGTACAGAAAATGTTAAAACAGTTGCTGGAAATGCATCCACCAACAGTCACGCATGCTTGGCGACCCCTACATATGGCGTGATTGGCTGACAATGGTGGCGTGCGTGAAATACCCAGCGTATTTGAATCTGTTCGCCAATCACTCAACCGACGCTAACAAGTTTGCATTACTATCGGTGGTAGCAATTTTGAGCAATTATTATAAACATTGCTGTAAAAAGGCATTTAACGGCGACGTTGTAAATAAACAATGTGTTGCATTTAATGTGGTTTTTTTTTGTGTTTGTGCCTCAACGCGTTACTCCCGTCCATATATTCCTATACAATAATTGTTTGTTTTAGTGAGCTCTACCACCCCTGAATGTTTGTCCCATGATTTTAGAATCATCCTGTTTATACGTCTGTATAATTTTTGATTTCTCCTTGTGAACAATTTTCTTTGCAGAGTAACGACCTCGTAGCCGCGGTGTCTGCAGATAATCCGTAGGTAATGCGCAACTTCTCCCTGTTTAGTATGTTCGAGAACACAGTTGATAGTGCAACTACCTTTATCAAAGTAGAATTAATTTCAGTTTGAGCGGAGTTCGTGTTAGACCGCCGCACACGCCAAATGATGGACCTTTTGCTGAAGAAGAATGTCGTGGAAAGCCCGATTTTACGTGTTCGTGCGTAACTGGAGGTTTGAGTTTCAGCTGCGGCCAGCTTACATTATAGTTTGTTGTGCTACGTCACAGAATATTTTTTTTTTGGCATGCTTGTAATTTTTTGAGTGAGCTGCTGGAAAGCCGTCGGTCAGTGCAGCAAGAGGACGAACTTTTCCAAGCGTGAGTGCTGTGTTTGTTCTAAGATTCAGCAACTCAATGTTCGAATTTTTCTCAGTCAGTAAACGTCTTCATTTTACCAGTTGTAATGAGAAATATCATGATNTCCTATACAATAATTGTTTGTTTTAGTGAGCTCTACCACCCCTGAATGTTTGTCCCATGATTTTAGAATCATCCTGTTTATACGTCTGTATAATTTTTGATTTCTCCTTGTGAACAATTTTCTTTGCAGAGTAACGACCTCGTAGCCGCGGTGTCTGCAGATAATCCGTAGGTAATGCGCAACTTCTCCCTGTTTAGTATGTTCGAGAACACAGTTGATAGTGCAACTACCTTTATCAAAGTAGAATTAATTTCAGTTTGAGCGGAGTTCGTGTTAGACCGCCGCACACGCCAAATGATGGACCTTTTGCTGAAGAAGAATGTCGTGGAAAGCCCGATTTTACGTGTTCGTGCGTAACTGGAGGTTTGAGTTTCAGCTGCGGCCAGCTTACATTATAGTTTGTTGTGCTACGTCACAGAATATTTTTTTTTTTGGCATGCTTGTAATTTTTTGAGTGAGCTGCTGGAAAGCCGTCGGTTAGTGCAGCAAGAGGACGAACTGTTCCAAGCGTGAGCGCTGTGTTCGTTCTAAGATTCAGCAACTCAATGTTCGAATTTTTCTCAGTCAGTAAACGTCTTCATTTCACCAGTTGTAATGAGAAATATCATGATGACTGAGCTAGTACCAGTGGCGACCACTGATTGAGAACGTCACTTGCAAAACTTAATTTATTTCACTTAAACCATGGTCCTGCAATTTAACTTTTTTTTTTATATAATTCGATGTAAAACTTAACAATATAAGTTTACCCCACTTAATATATTATCTAGTAGTAGCAAAATGACGCGAATGATGCCGCANGTGACCACTGATTGAGAACGTCACTTGCAAAACTTAATTTATTTCACTTAAACCATAGTCCTGCAATTTAACTTTTTTTTTATATAATTCGATATAAAACTTAACAATATAAGTTTACCCCACTTAATATATTATCTAGTAGTAGCAAAATGACGCGAATGATGCCGCAAACTGTGTGTAAAATAAAAATTTAATTTTTTAATGGTTATATTAATTTCATAATTAAATGCATTAAACGTCGTAAATATCATGGTTGGTAGAACTGGCATACATTTGAGGGACTTTTGTTATTTAAAAGTGTAGTCTGCAATTATATTTTCGTTATGAGGCTATTAAACAAAACTTTAAGATTTGCCTGAAGAGAAAATTTTTGTCGCCTAGGGATTTGAATACAAATGGCAATTTCTATACTTGTGTGATTTGTCGTCTCAATAAACAATTTTTATAATGTGTGTTAACTTATTATTTATTAGAATTCTGTTCGTTGGAGAAGCACGAGAGACTTTTCCAGATTACGTGACTATTACGCGATTAATCACACGAGGATAAATTCACACCAACGCCCTTCCTGGGTCTTAAACCCAGAGTCCATCAGTCCGTGCACCACGACAGCCAGCTGTGCAGCGGAGGTCGGCTTCCGATTCGCTCGTAACGCTAGCAGTTGTTTCCAGGAACACGGGGCATGTGACGTCTGTGCTCACCCCTCTTTGTGGTGTTATCATACGATATCCAAGAATTTTTTTTAAAACATTACTTTTATTTTTTTTTCCGTACTTTTAATTGATAATTTATTATCATCATGAAAACCGATACACAAAGGTTCGTTCTTTTCTTAGAAACAAATTTGCTTCTGAAATTTTGTTTAGGAAAACAAATATCAATGAACTCCATTGTTAATTAACAAATTCTAAGCTATTTTTAAATATATTTTTAAAAATTACTCCGAAATAAAAGTATTTCGTTAATAATATTTCGTATTGGTCAAAAATTAACCATCTTCTTTAAAATGCAATTTGGACCATAAAGATATCTCAATGATATTTTATGCTAAATTAATTTAAAATTTATGTGATGATGGTTGCGGAGTAACCAGGATTCCAGCTTCCATTCAACCTTAACCGTCAACTATGGGGAGGTTAATAAGGAACGCATTCTTCTGTGAGGACTGCGGATACAAAATACCCAATAAAAGCTCTGACTTGTTATCGTATTGGTTAAAATTTAGATAACGTTACTCAGAAGAGGAGTGATGTGTATAAAAAGAAAAGTTTCTGCATTTCTGGACTGAAGTTTAGACACTAATTGGTTTCTAAGTATGATTTCAAGTTTGCATAATTTAAACTACCTGTTCACCTGTTAACGAGATAAGTTTACCTCACGTAGTTTCCCATTTTAACTTCAGGCTAATGCTGGTGAATTTTCTGATAAATAAAAAAACTACTATCCTTTTAAGTAAGTTGGCGAAGATGCTAGCGTACAAGACGACAAGCTAAAACTTATGGATGCAAGCATTTTTAGCTTACGAAGAACTACTATGAGTGTACACTGACATATATTCTGGGAAGAGATCTAGATCCAGAAAACTATCTCGGGAAACACAATTTAGAGCCACAAATAACACAAAAACAATTATTATGGTTGAATGGTTTTACCTATGTCATCACATTCAATACGGCATTCAAATTTCACTTAACCCTTTCAGACCCACTTAAATTTACTGTTTCACGTGTTGCAAACAAAAAATTTGGTAATGCGTGCTGTACTTGAGTCGACACAACACTTGTTACGTTGGCACAGCCAATGAGCTGCAGGGTATATGTTTGGCTACAGTTATATGAACAAATTATGACCTAGACCAGTAAGACGGTGTACGAATCATTTACCCACAGGAAAGGTAATTTGGTCATTGAGCTTTGAAGTGAATAGTACACACAAAGATTTTCGTACACGTGTGTGATGTACACAATTGTATAAACTGTGTCTGAGTGGGTTAAATGCGTATTTAAAGAGAGTGTGCAAGATAAATGAATTATTTTTTCATCGTTGTGAAGATTTAAAAAATATGAGTATAACACGTACGTCGTTTACCTTACGAACCAATGCTTTAATGAACGTATACAAGAAAAAAACATTCAAATAACTTTATCCTTACCCAACTCTTAATTCTATTGTACTCACGTGAGATTCATTTACGATCAACTGGCAATTACTATGTCCCATCGTTACTCGTTTCGGGCTCAGATAATTACCTGTAAACAAAGGAAATTTCAGTCGTGTGAGAGAAACACAACAGCATTTGTATGACTTGAAAACTAAATGGTTAGTAATATTAAGTTGTGCCTTGTGTTTCTATTACAAACAACATTTTTGAGAACTCTTAAAGTAATCCGAATCGTTGTGCATAATGACCGTAAACAAGGGCATAAAAAACAATACAGAAACAGCATACCAAAGTTACCATACAGAAATTTAAGTGTAATTTTTTCATAAATGCGAATTTCATTTCAAGTATGAAAACTTAATACATTATCTAGTTACAAGACCTAATTCTGAAAAATAACATCTCAAAATAATTTGGTCAGTTTAAAATACTTTTATTTTCAGCATACCACAATTAACGCTGCATGCATACACTGTAAATATTAAGGTAATATTCCTTTTAAAGCAAGAAAAGCAAATTACCCTTACAGGTAAGGGGAAAATTACCTCAGCAATGTACAGTAAAATTACATGAACAGTAAGACATTGTTCTCTAACTCTTATTTAGGAAGTA
Source organism: Clitarchus hookeri (assembly GCA_002778355.1). Classification (NCBI taxonomy): domain Eukaryota; kingdom Metazoa; phylum Arthropoda; class Insecta; order Phasmatodea; family Phasmatidae; genus Clitarchus; species Clitarchus hookeri. The sequence continues at coordinate 488,362 of NQII01001934.1, read as the reverse complement.
CCTGGCGAAAGTGGGGAAAATCAGATACAAGTAAGGGATATTCACCAAATGGTATAAAAAAATTATATGATAAAAAGTGTGAATAGAAAATACTGTACATGACGTTAGTGCCTAAACCTGCAACTAACAGTATCAGAAATCACAGTTCAAAAACCCTTCTGTACTTGCCAAGGGTCGGGCGCAAACCGTCGTCCTTTACCACGAGAGACCAGTGCACTGTCGGTTACACCACAGTAAATTCATAACGATGACGGGTGATTATGACCATACTGATTAAGATGACCACGAAAAATAAAATTGTAGACTATTTAAATAAGTTTTACCCGCAAGTTTTAGACTTAAAATAACAATACAAACGTTTACTAAAGAATTTATTACTGCAAACTTGAATTTATTTGCCATTCTAAAAGCAAACTGACAAATTAATTACGTTTTGAAAATGTCTTCAGCTACCACAGATTCGTGGAACGCGTTATAATAATTGTTTGGTTTAACATATAGTTTAGTTATTTTTTGCGCTCTACAAAGCAAAGTTTGTATAGAATTTATGTTGTAGCTTTATTAGTGCGTTGAAGTCAACACATTTTCAAGTAATTTAATTGTTCCCTTAACGTAAAAAAATACGTGAGTAAACAAAAAACAGTTAACATTTTTTTTTTGCCGCAATCGAGATTTGAACAAAGGAAAAAAAAAACCTTCACTTTCAGATGCATGCGAGCCTGCAGTTTAAGGAGAGTTGTGAAGAATTGTTTACCAGCACTTTCCCGTATACTGATGGAATTTTTTTTTTTTGGCATGTTGGTGTAAGCGAAATGTGAACCCAAAGGAGAGAGAGAGAATGCGGGCACAGAAGCACTCATGGAGGCTGCGCCGGGCTTGTCCCGTCTTGCCGCCCACTACAGATGTAATCGAAGGTAAACAGCGGGTGGTGGGGGATAATGGTGGTGAGCGCGGGCGGTGGAAGGGATAGTGGCGTGTCAAGGCGGGACCAGAGGTCGCACCATTCGTCAAAGGAAAACGCTGTTTATCCGCGCTCCCCCTATCAAGATGTGGAGCAGACAATGCAGCGACGCACGTAGACGTGAGATATTCCATGCATACTAACAGGCCCTCCGCCGCTACGGGAAGAAAGCCGGCTATGTCCACGGCAGTGCGCGTTCGCTTCTCTCCGGCGAAACGTAACGAGAGTACGCTGCAGGCTGCAGGGCGGAGCGAGGAAGAGGTGAGGGTTTATCGGAGTGAAGAATCTGCGCGTTGCTCGCACCCGGCCGTGGAGTCAATAGTGAACGGAATGAGGTTTGGTTTCCAAGTCGAGAAGGCTGTCTCACACCTAACAGAGAGAGAGAGAGAGAGACAGAGAGAGAGAGAGAGAGAGACCGGCGTCCTTAGCCAGCTTGACAAGTTTAAAAAGACGAGAGGAACATTCTCACACTGAAAGAAAGAGGTGCCTGAGAAAAAATTCTTGTTCCTCTTACAAAATTGTATGTTTAAATAGAGCCAAATAAACGCTTTTTTACGTAACCAAATATCTGCGGTGACATGGGATGCCTGAGGGGCATATATGACTTCATGAGGGATGGAGATCTTAATAAAAATAAAATAGCACCCTTTGATTTCTAATTTATTCATACAGCTATTATTTACAGCCTTAAATTTTCTGTCTCCACTATTACTCTTTTTATTTAACAGTGAGCCTAATATTTCGTGTCTATTTAAACTCTAGCGTTCTTCTCAGTTGTCTCTGTTTGATTACAGTCAATTGACTCATACTCATCAGTAACACGTGTTCAGTGTATCTGTTGTCACCATTTGTAATGTCTTTCACTCACGCATCTAGTCCAATAGTTCAGTCTGCCAGCCACACCCTTTACTGCTTAATATTCGCAGTCGCATATTTACCTTCCGCTGGTCACTTCTCTCGCTGCTCGTTCTTGTATCGCTCAGAACTCAACCACTCATTCTATCATCAACTCCTCGGCTCGGAGGTCTGTCACACTATTATATCGTTCGCCCTGACCATCTGGAAGGTTCAACGCCTCCTAGTCACGCTGAAAGAACGAGGTCAGTAATCCAGAGCATTCTTCAGATATATGCAGAGACCAATACAACCAGGGTCAGCAGCGTGCGGCACAAAAAGGATTATCGTGTCGGCTCGCGTTTTGTAGCCGATACGTGCCACCGGCCTATTGCTCTCTTGTTCATTCAAAACAATGCTTTGTCTTGCTGCTGCTACTATCATATAACTGCTGTTCTTCACTTCCACTAGCTCGCGAGGGATGCGAAGTAGCGAGCGCGTAACACTGCTCCCTCCTCAAGTCTGTTCGTCCCGACCAGACACTGCTCATCCAGACCATCGTAGAGTGCCAGTCGGTCGATGTGGACAGCCTTCGGCTTCTATCGAGCGCCTTGACGACAAATCCAAAATATCAATTCATTGATCTTATTTAGAATCCTGTAGAGGCCTTCCCGACATTTCTATAGCTTCGAGCAGTACCCTTTTCCCCTCTGTGGGTTGTACAGCCTCATGACCAACACCCCCTCTGTTTGGGTCGGGGGCGACGAAGCTCTGTAGCATGAAACCTGGAAGCGATGTCCCTCAAAGCCGACAGCAACTCCTGCAGTGTCTTTGTTACTCTGGCTTCGCCGTCCTAACTCAGCGTCACAGCCCATAACAGACGTCGGAGTGCGGCCCCCGTCTTGCTGACGCCACCTCCAGTACTCGGGCCAGGGCGTCCTGCATGTTGTGGGGTGTAGCAAGACGTACCACTTGCCGTATCTCTGTGTCTGCTATGACATTGGCGAAGAAGCCGACTGCTATGATGTCGCGCGCGTCCTCGGGACACCCCTCCAGAGATAGGTGGGACAGCCGCACAATGTCCTGCCACAGCTCCTGCAGTGGCTCCCCTGGTCGCTGGGTGCGGCCTCGCAGCTGGGCATGGTGGGCATGTCACAGGTATCTGTCGCCGAAACATATCTCCAAGGCCGACACCAGTGTGGGGAGTATAGTCAATGTCGCTCAGGCATAAATTTTAATATGCTCAATGCGGGGCCTCTCAGTACAGCAGCGAGGTAGTAAGCCCACTGTTCGCTTGTCTATCCATTAAGGGTAGCAACTTGTTCAAGCTGGTGATGGTACTCCCGCCATGAAGTCTGGCCATCGTACGGTGCGGGGCTAATTGAGACCCCCTTCCCCACTGCTAGCTGCGCGACACCAACGCTGTAGATCTTCTTGCTCTCCTCCGAGGTTTCTGTATTGGTTTCGTCTTGCACTGCTTCTTCACTTTTCTTGGCTGCCGATGTGGTGATAGATAGAATTTCGCCGCTGCAGAAATTTCTGCCATTCCTTTTTCATTGCTTTAATTTCGTTATCGAATCTGCCCATCCTTCCGCTGACACGGTTCACTATTTCATTCTCACTGTCAATTCTCGTGTTCACTAACTCGCTAATGCATTCTATTTTCCTGTCTGCATTCTCATTTACTCTATTTAAAGTTTAAATTACAGAACTAATTTGAATGTTTACAGGTTGATTCATGCTTTCTTTCAAACTACTTACTTGGTTATTAACATCTTTTTTCAAGCTATTTACACTTGCGATCACACTAACCATCTGGCTACATAGCCCCTCAACTAATGCTTGCAGTGCTTCCAGTTCTGCAGACATTTTCCTTGTTAACATTCGCTGTGTCAGTTGTACAAAACAGTCTTAATTATCACACAACTATTGAAATTCATCAATTTGTTTTACAATCACTAACAACTTGTCTGTAGTCTAAATTTAGTTAAAATGTATTAATTAACAATTGCCTCCATCCCACTTCTGACACCAGGGTTACAAGAATGCCTCAGAGGCGTATTTGAGTTCGTGAGGGACAGAGGTCTTAATAAAAATAAAATAAGTAAATTCAATAATTATATTTATTCTCGATGCTGCAAGTATGCAGACATCGGTTATTTACCTGTTTGAGCGTCCTATTAACTCTTATTCTTAATGAGCACAATATTTAATTACCATTTCCATTTCAATTAAAGTCTTTATCATAGTCTTTAATCTTGCTAATGTCCCTTAAACAGCTACAATTATTTCCACACGTTTAGTTAAAACTGTCTATTTCCATTGTCTCGAATGTCTTTTCACTCACGCAGACAGTCCACAGTCCCGCAGATCAGTCCCACTCTTCACTGCACACAAGCTCGCCGACGCACTATAGCAGATCGCTGCAGTCGTCCCTCACCGCTCCGGAATCGCCCAACTGTCGCTTGAGATCACACGAGCTGCCAAGCTCTCGGCTGTTAATCTCTCCCCCGTGTGGTATTTATACTTGAGGTAGGTGCCGTATAGAACGTTATCGGCAATCAAAGTTGTTGTGGGAAAGGTAATGGTAATGACGACGACTTTCCTGCGCGATAAATTGAGAAATATAATCTTCTCGGAGTCAGGGAGGCGCGAGTTGCGATAAATTTATCGGCGTGTGCGGCGGCGTCCTTTATGATAGGCCGCTCGCTTTGTCTAACGTTGCAAACTTGACATGCAGCTCTCGGCGCCTTCCCACGCGAAGGAAACACCGGGCTGCAAAAAATAATTCTCGTGTCGGCTCTCTTTCTGTACCAGATGCACGGTCACCGGCCTATCGCTCCCTTGTTCATTCAAAACAATACTTTGACTTGCTGCCGCCGCTATCATATAACTGCCGTTCTTCACTTTCACTCGCTCGCACGGGATGCGAAGCAGCGAGCGCGAAACAGTATTGATTGCCTGAGACAAATTTAGTATTAAAACAATCTATACTTGCAACAAAAATAAACTTGTACGATAAGCACTGTTAAGAAATGTTGATCCTTAGGGAATTCACAGTAGATTAATTTGTTCCTCTAGTTCAAGTTATTACTAACTCGACGAAGTAATTAAAAATAATTAAGTTATTTATATTTTCAGTGCTTGGAGGAAGTCTTGCCCGCATTTTATACACAGTTAATATTCACGTTGGTTTTGTTTTAAGTAAGTCGAGGATATCTGTGTAGTAAGAAAGCTTCGTGCAGGGTACTCGATATTCTTATGAGAAAGGAAGCCGTCCGACTAGACTCTTCACACTGCATAAATACCAAAATACAAAAATGTCTGTAATTTTCAAATATATCCCTAAAACAATTTTTGTCCTGCAGCCTAGCACAGTCCAACGAGAAGACGCCTAGGGTAATATAAATAATGGAACCTGCAGGAAACATAACAAAAAGGCAATTTACTGGATTTTCATGAAGATGAAGCCAAACTGAATTTTGCGTTATACTTTTATAAGAAACACAAAAGTAGTAATGATGCTAATCGGCTCTCAAGACCTCGTTGTTAAAAGCCGCCCAAATCTCTCAACTCAACTCAACGATGCGAATAACGTAGTTTAACATTTATTACAGAATATAAGCATCCTCCTTTAATAAAATTTGATGAGTTAATAAAAGTGCAGTGTTTGTTAAGCCAGTGCTCATTTATCTGAAATTCCCAAATAAGGATTTTATGGTGCGTTCAGCAAAAAGTTTCAAGAACACGATCACCGAGAGTAAGCTTCAGTAAACTTGTCGTTTCCGAGTTTTGGGCATCACTCTGTTACACTCTGATATTATTTATTTAATAGTGGAGTGCGCGAGATAATAATACATTCTCAGTAATTACCGCCACACTAATTCAAACGCATGTTCCAGCAGAGATGGCAGAGAGAGAAAAAATGCCCCAAATAACTTCATTACATTTGACCTACAAAGGTAATTTTTTTTTTTTTTATTGTTCATGCTCCATGTCAAATACATCACTGTTATGTGTACACAGTGTTTCAGGTACGGAATGCAGATACAGGACACCGGCGGACAGTGAACAGGGCACGGTTAGAAGACGAGATACTGGATTGTCTTGGAAAGCAGCCGTTCACAAGCACACGCCAGGTGGCGCTTGCAATGGGGCGCTGATGTACAATCGTCTGGAGTGTTTGCAGAGAACACCTCTTGAACATTTACTGAAGGCTGTTCACGATAAAGTAAGCCGTTTTGAAATTAACCTTAGGAAAAAATCACTGCCTCTGGCTGCATATATTTTAACAGGCGCACCGAGTGACATTCGCCAAGTAAAGTTGGTAACGATGGATGGAAAGTAGTTCCTTATCTTTACGTCGGATAAAAAGTGTTAGGTAACCATTTGTAAAAAAAAACTTAAATCATTGCTTTCCCTTTCTGGTTTCTTTTTTAAGGCATCGAAGTTTAAAAATTACCACATTCGTAAAATATTTACTTTCATAATAATTTCATAGTTTTACTCGACCGACGTATGAATAAAGTGATGATGTCCACGTAAATGTTGATTTTATATAAGGTGAATGAATACACAATGTACACACAAGTAGATAGTAAGCAGGTCTTTCAAAAGTGCTCATATTACTGTGAACAGTGTCTCTCCGATTCTGATTTAGCTTCGCACATTTTCAACACCGATGAAACTACGTCCGCGAATGAATCACGCCTGGCCCGATGATAATTGAAATGCTGGCCACATTTCCGGTCGCCAGGTACGAGATTTGTTGGAGCGTGGCGGCGTAGTTTGAGGCACGTAGCCCGAACGACAATTTCACTTGTTGTAGTCTGCTGAAGCCAACAGTTATAAAACACAAATCGCCCAAGTCAACGAAATGGATGTCGTTACATTTCTTACTCATTGTTCAGATTATAGGCTCTAAGCTTTACCTCAGCGATATTTCCTATGCTGTGAAAGCTTTGGTTTTTACCCCCAAAATTATGTTGTTAGTGTGTTTTTTTTTAATAATCTAAAAAATATTAATACACATTTACAGAGCTGCAATTTAGACAATGACTATATAGTTAACCCATATTTGCCAACAATATTAACTACAAAATAGTCAGTGTCAAATGCTTGGAAATCTACAGACCACTTTACACTTGCGACCGTAGAGCTATTTTTAGTAAAGCTATTCACTATTGCCTTTAAAAAATTTATATATAGTGATTCACGAGCTACCCCACAAAATATTTACTACTGCCACGAATGAAATTAATCTTGGTACAAACAAAATGACAACTTCGGTTTTACATATCTTGAGTATTACTCTGATGAATGAAATATATGGAAGCTTTTATCAATACGTTACATGATTGCAACATAACTGTTTCAAGAATATGAGAGTAATGGGTTAAATACACGTTGAAATTAATTACAAGGAAACTAAATATTATAAATTAAAGAAAAAACTAAACTCAAAAGAGTTTAAATGCAGCATAGGTTAATCTCAAATAAGGACTAATTGTATGTTACATCCGATTTATTTGATTAATATCGCAAATAAACCTGTTATATTTAATTAAAAAGATATTTGGTATAAGTAAATTAAAAGCTTCGGCAGTTTAAGTAGTTTTATAACCATGTGAATGCAATTAGGAACTGAAATATCAATTATATACATTTCAAGGGCACAACTTGAGATGCGTTATTTTTAGCAAATAATCCTCTGCGGTGTTTATATCTAAAGAATATTTTTGTGTTTGCCTAATTATTCAAATATAAACAATACAATATTCGTTCCTTTGTAACACTGCGTTTTTTATCGCTTTATTTGCTGTGTATTTTAATTTTTGACAATTTATTTTAGTATGAACATTTAAACGTAAATACAGTAAGTAGTACACATATGTGTACATATAAGTATGGATTTTAAAATAATAATGTAAGTAGTGTTGTTCTGTGTGACACAAATATTAACGTATATTACGCTTGAAACTAACGACACAAACACTTTCTGATTTTGTTGATATTTTTTTTAACTTTTATGTAGACTATTTCAGTCCATCATTAAGTAATAATATAATTTAATTATTTATTTTTTCCGTTACCTATATTCTGCTTTTTGCTTACTCTAACGTACATACGTGTAATATGTTTGTACCTTACCACATACTGTGACTGTATACTTGCTATTCCATTTTCTTCCATACGAAATTTTCCCTCTGGAAATGAATTTTTTTAAATTCGAAATATTTCTAGCGGGCCACTACAAAAGCTTTCTGGCAATACGCACATCACCCGCCGGGGCTCAAGAAAAAGCGTGACTTGTCGCTTTGTTGCCCGCAGCGCAGGACATCTCGAGGCGGCTTCCGCATTACAGCTTCTCAGCCGAGCTATGCCGCTCCGCAAACACAGTTCGGGGAATCTGAATAATTTCTCCCCCCACGCCGAGGCGCGTGGTTCAGGCGGCGTGCAGCCGAGCAGATTCGCTTCTGCGGAGACGGGACAGACAGACAGACAGACTGGCAGGCGCCTGCATCCTTGAAGGAAGGACTTGTATTCCTTCTCGCCTTCCTCTCGACTGCGCTCAAAAGGTTCGCGCGCCGCTCTTGCTCCTCACACCGTGTGAAGAAACCACTGTTGCCAAACGTACCAGTACTCTTTGTGTGCGCGCGCACCAGGTTATCGAAACATTTTTTCGCAGAGAATTATTCCGAAACACTACTGGGGCCACGGTTTACGTAGGTCACGCGTGTAACCCAAGAACGGGCGGAGTTGACAAAGACCAGCTTACATAGGCTTGCCGCCGCTCGTGGTGAAGCGATAAGTCTTTTGCGGCTCCCGCGCTCCTGACCTTCAGAAGATTGAATTTCTGCATTCACCTGAAGGAATATTCTGGTTGTATACCTAGTTCTGAACGTGACTCGAGGTGCGGCAAACCTTCCAGAACAAGGCCAGCGATAGTATTAGAGCGCAATGGGCCCCAAACCCGGGAGTTTATGACAGTCTGGGCGATTGTGCGATGCCAAGCGATATCCGAAGAAGCCAGAAGAGCAACGAGTGGCGCCGGAAGTAACCAGCGGGGAGAAAATCTGCAACTGCGAGCATCACTGCAGTGAAGAGCGTGGTTAGTAGTCTTGACTATTGGTCTGGGTGAGTGAGTTAAAGACATTTGAAATGATGGCAACATACTGAGTGTGAGTTAATTGACTATAACTAAACAGATACATTGAGAATAACTTTAATTAGAGTTCAGATAGACATTAAAAATTGCGTTCACTGAGAAATAAAAATATTAATAGTGAAGGTAGATATATTAATGCTGTAAATAATAACATTATAAATAAATTTAAAAAAAAATCAAATTAGGTTTTATTTTTATTTTTATTAAGACGCCATCCCAACCGAATTTGGATACGCTTCTCAGGCGTCTTGAAGCATTAAATATTTTTACATATCCAGTTGTATGTTTATTGTAAATAAGTTATGTACCATTATTATTGTTTTTATGGTTCAAAATAACTGTTGTTTAACACTTTAAATGGTATTGTGAATTTGTTGTCTTATCTTATGACTTGATATTACTAGATATTTCACAAAAAAAAAATAATTAAGAAATTGTATAATGGGTACGTACGGCAATTGCGGTATGTATTTGTGGAAACAACAAAAGGTTATAGTTTTACTGCCATAGTACTACAAACAATACTCTAAAACATTTTTAAATAATATTATTTTCAGTGTAAAGGATTTTACCTTTTAATTAAATGTTGATATGCCAGGACAAATATAAGGAAAAACATAGGATAGAAGCCGGTTCATATAACTGGCGACCGTTACTAGTGACTCGGTACTATTCTAGCACACTGCAAAGCATACCTCTGCGCAGAAAATAAAACAAACTTTTCAGAAATTAAATTTTTGATATTAAAACGTGAATCGAAAGGGTAGGAATGCTGAAGCTGTAAAATGAAACCCAGAAGGGATTTTTTCCTCCATTCCCTCTCTATTTCCCACACTACCTCCCATCCCCTCAATTCGTACACTGCAGTCTTGGGAAAAAAGTAAAACGTAATGGCCAAGAAAGACAGGTGGCACAACCTAAATGTTATCTCCTCAACCTACAATAGAACTATTTTTTATTAATCGAAGTATTCTAAATACGGAAAACTAGATTTTCTTAACATTTCCGAATACATAAGAAAATAATCATGTACGTGTATTCCGAGGAAAAAAAAACTACTGTCATACAGAAAGCCGAAAGCACCGAATCAAACGCAGGTGGCTAACTCATAGTTTCAGTCTGTCGTGTGTCTGAGAATGTAAACAATATTCATGTCACAGCCGTAATTCACCACACTTTATCGAGACCTCTCCGTGGAGTTAAGTCATTTCCTACGCGCAGCCTGCAGGTGCATTTGCTCCAGGAAACTCTTGCTCGAGAAAAAAGAAAAGAAAGAAAGAGCAAGAGCAGACCGCAGGTTCGCGCCAGAAACGTCGCACGAGACATTAACTGCAGGTGATGGAGTTGGCCTTCCGATGCTTCATTTCCCCTACCTCTTCCCCCTCCCGCAGCCATCCTCTCCACAACCCTCCTGCCCCCATCCAATCGGCGCATTGCATCGTCCCAGCCCCGCGCTATATTAACTGGACCCCGCGGCCCGAAGGCGTGGGGAACCGGGTTAAAGGTTGAGGCGCTAAATCTCAACTGGCAGGGCGAGCTCCTGCAATCGGCTCCTCCCCTCCCGTCAAATACCAAAGGCACACCCCCTACTTCAGCTACCCCGAACCCTCTCCTCACCCGGCGCAAGCCGCTCGGATCGCGAGGAAGTTTCTGGAACTCTTCCAACACTGTGTTAGACAATAGGAGGGGGACGTCTAATGACTCCGCGACCGATTTTATTTCTCTCTTACGCCGACTTTCACTCCCCCCACCAACACCCTCGTCCTTCGAGGACAAGAGTGGAAGAAAAATGAAGGAAGAATGTAGCTTAACCGGAGCCGAGAATGGGGGGGAGGTGGCATTTAATGACGTTTTTCTCCTGCCTCTTTTAATAGGTCGGACGGAAAGAGGTCTTTGGCACGTTCTTAATGGCGCTGTCACGTTTATTCTACGAGAACAGAACTTTCAGAACTTACTCAATCGAAACATAAATTATTTGTTTATATACGCTGTTCACGGGTTCACGGTAAAGTGAGCACTTTTGAAATCAGCATTTCAAAAATTTCACTACTTCTACCCGCATTTATTTTAACGGGCGCAATGGCATGCGCCCAGTCAAGATGGTAACTGCGGGGGTCGAAGTAGTTACAGTTCTCAGTCTGGAAATAAAAGTTTTATGCAAACATTTGTAAATGGAATTATTTCAATTTTTAAAATGCTTTAAAGTTTAAGAATTAGCAAATTTGTAAAACATTTACATTTTTAATCATTCTGCAGTTTAACGTGACCAACGCATGAATAACGTGATCTGGCGCATGGCAACGCTACATTTACTTGTGGCGGAAGGATATAATACAATGTAATCATAGAAGTAGACGCTAAGCTGAGCTTTGAAAGTGCTGAGTTTAGCGTGAGGAACCTAGAGTGATTATTAGTGGTACACACGAATTGCTAGTAGTACTAATTGATTCCCATTAAACCAAATTTCATCACCAAGCTCAAATGTCATTTCCTTACTCCAAAATAATAAAACATGAGATGAATAAAACTAATTATAGCACTGATTAAACACAGATTGTATGAACTTGAACAGTCTTCCAAAATATCTCACTTGCAGGCAAACCAAACTAAACAGTAGAAGAAGGATTAGAAGTATTGTGACGTTAACGAAAAAAAAAAAAAAAAACATAACTATAAACGTCCACTTCAACNATATCTCACTTGCAGGCAAACCAAACTAAACAGTAGAAGAAGGATTAGAAGTATTGTGACGTTAACGAAAAAAAAAACAAAAAAAAACATAACTATAAACGTCCACTTCAACGTTTAGCAGTAAATCCTTGCAAACCAAAGCGATACCTAAAACGCAGTACAATTTACCTCTTCTACACTAACTACTTCCCGAGAACAAGTATCATCTTCCTGATCAATATCGTAATCGGTGCTCATAATAAGAATAACCATTTATGGTCATTCTTTGGGATAATACACCCTTGCGGTGTATTGTGGTTGCAATTAAGTTATATTTTTTCAGTCAGTGAAAATAAGAAGTGCAAAAGTGATACAAGTGACAGTGACATAAACATAACAATTGTAACCAAGGACAGTGATTCACCCATCACTGACCGGAAGGGGTTATTGTTAGGTTATGTCAGCACATTAGTTTTAATTTATAATCATTATAAAGGAATAAGTAGTTGCTGTTCTGGTAGTGTGTTTCGTAATATTGTGATCGTCAATTACGGTGTTGGACAGGAAGGGTGATAATTGGTGTCGGGGAAGTCGTTAGTGTAGAAGAGAGTTATATTCCACTGAGTTTCCTGTATCGTTTTGGTTTACAAGGTATTGCTGCTAAACTTGAAAGTGGATTTTTGGAGTTTTGCACCATCTGCGAATTGGTTGCTCACGGAGGGCGTTAGCTGGGTCAGCAGGCTCATTACAAAAACGACATTCAAGTAGACATGTAGGATGAATCGCAGCCTGCCACTTTGTCACAGATATTTCCTTGTCACGGGAAGTATCTGTGACAAAATCATTTAACTACAGTATCCGTGACTGTAACATGTGGCGTTTGCTTGCCCACTAAGAGATGGCAAGTACTTGCTAATGAAAAATATCCAATGACTACACAGAGCTTTCTGTTTAAAACGAGAATAAATTCTCTTTACTTGAATAGCCATAATTTAACTTTTATTAAGTTCACTCCCATATATCACGTAGTAGAATTCTACGCATCGAGGGTAAAAATTTCAATTAATTATTTAAAACTAATTCATATATAATATTTATTAATACTTGCCATTGGAATTTAAATGTGAATGTCATATTAATCTTTGTTTATTAAAGAACAGAATAAAATAAATTCTCCATACTCACGTTCTCTTTAGAGTGCAAAAATATTTTAACTTTCTGTACGGAGATGACCCTACTTGTTTTTATTTATTTTAAACTATTTCTGCTGGTTAACTTGATGGAAACTAAAGTGTATGATTTCGAAAGACGTATCAGCATGTATTATAACATGACACTGATATAATTGTATTTACATGCACGTAAAAAAAAAATTACTTCGGGTTTTTTTAACAAACCCGTTTAAAAACATCACAAATAAACGTACCGAAAAATAAGCCAAGATAAGCTGCTGTCAACAGATACATGAAACTAACGCATGTGTATATTTCCGCATATTACAGCAAAAGGAATTGAATTATTTCAAACTAAACGAGTTGAATACAACAGAAAGAGTAGTCAAACAAAGACAGTGAGAGTGTGTNTATATATATATATATATATATATATATATATATATATATATACACACACACTATATATAGACGATACACAAATAATACAACGCAGACAAACCTACAGGTAGGTAAAGCTATACACTTTTAAAATGAAATAATGAAAATAAGGCCAAATCCGGGAAAACCAGAGATAACAGTTCCACTGGCAACCAGTACCAGGTGACTGATCACTATGAAAGCTGAAGTTCACTGATACGTAGAGTATATGTGATTCCAATTGCGTGTCGAAATTTAGAGAATGTTATTTTACTGAGATTGCGACGCTAGCGCCGCCGCATCGTTCGTCTTTGAAATTTCTCCTCTGCAAGGTGGCCTTCTCCTTGGCCGGCTCGGCTCCCCTCCTGTTTCCACCCCTCATTTCTCTCCCTTGATTACCCCTCCTTGTGCGTCATCATTTTTCTAATATGGGGGCAAGTTAATATGAGTCGTTACTTGTCTTGTGCTACTCTTGTTCTACACCTACCTTACGTGAGAACTTCGTCGAGTCGATGACTGCTAGAGCTGTGTCAAGTTGCAATATGATTTAAATGGTCAATTAAGTCGTCCTTGGGACATGTGCTATGAGCTGCATTTTAACTTTTATCGTTGTGTGAGCGGCCGAAATGCGGAGCTGTTTAAAATGGTGAGTCGTGGTTGCAGCATTTTTTTCTTTGGGTCTGGTTAGTGTTTTTAATAATCGTGTGGCGTAGTTTTGTGTCTTGTGGGCATGCAGTGTGTTAGTCTTTTCTAAATTGTGGTTTTGGTCGCCGGCCTAAATTATGGTTTCGAATAATCTAAATCTAACTTTGCTGTGTGTTTCAGTCTTTTTGACGTGTATTGTTAGTTGTGTCTGCAGCCCAAGATTAATTTAAGTTTTTCTATATGCTGTGCGTTCACGACTCTCGCGTTCGGCATAAATAATTAATTTCAAATGTACTTGTTTTTTACCTTTATATCGACGGAGCTCTGATGGGTCATATGACCGCCTCCTCCAATACTTAACTTTTAAGTAACTTTTATTAAAGGTTTAATACGTACATCTAATTAAAGGAGTCTTTACTGGGCTTTTTAGTCTGCCCTCCTTTTTTTTCTAATTGCTCATTATCTAAACTCTAGTCAAAGCAATTGTATTTGTATTTTGCACTCATTGTATTCAAGTGGTAATTCATTATTTCACGTTGTAGTCAACATCCAATTGTGTGAGCAATTCATACGTTTTGTAATATCTTTTGTTGTACTTTTAACATTTACTATGCATTTTTTTGGATTTTTTAAACGTTTGTGAAAATTAATTTTATGAATTATAAGAGGTTTGATACCTCTCTTTATAGTGTTACAAGTTATTTCAAAAATATTTTACCAAAATATAAGCTTTAAATAGTTTGTTTGTGTGTGTATACTCATTTGTGATTCGGCACAAGATCACCGATTTTGTCTTAGCGTTTACGCACAACAGAAGCTGGACGGTACACCAACAATTGCACAGATGAACACAGCAGCATTTATTTTTTTATGGCGAGCGAGGTGTGATGTATTGGCAACTGTAGTCTTCTCTGGCCTTCGTGCGCTGTCTGAAAGCAATGACCGACTCGCGTTGCACTACTGTATTAATCATTTAGCAAGCACCACTTCTCAGCGTGTACATGTGACTCTTTATCATCTTTGAAGGTCGCCACAAGGGCGCAGTACAGGCGAAAATATTCCGTTTTCCACTGCAGTCAAATTAATTCATTCGCGAATTCCTTCGGAAATTTAGTGAGACATTTGTGACTTTTTTTTATTGCGATTTCATACTGTAATATACTTTTCATGATTAGGTGATATACTGTGTAACAAGACCAGTTCATACATGTGGCTAAGAAACTTTCAAAACTTCGTTCTTAAAAAGAATACAAGAAACCCTTAATTTGCTATTACTTCCTTAGCAGGTTTCATATTTAAGATAACTCGAAAATGAGCGTAGGTGATTTTTTTACATAACCTTTACAACAGGGAAGTTATCTTGCAGTTGGATCTAATTACGGCACAGTTAATTTACATTAACTGCTAAATAAATTTTTATCGCCTTGCAATTAGCAATTAAAAGATAACAAGAACCTGTTGGCAGTTCATCTGACTACTCTAACAAGGAAATTATCATCCTTATTCTTTTGGCCTGATGCATGGGCAGCAGGAGTCGTTTTATGGCCAGGCAGAAAACTGGGCGGTGAGATGAATGTGTGGCTAAGAATAAGAAATAACTGAGTACCATATAAAAACCCCACAACACCGCAGTGTCCGTATGAAAACTCCTTTAAGCATGTTATTGAGTTTAATACGTTGGCAGTGAGTGGAAAACACGATTTTTATAAGCAGAAATTGAGATTAATATATACTGACTCGACACAGGGAACAAGTCCCAAACACACGGTACAGTTATTCACTACAAGCGGAATGCCTTGCGGAGGGTCTCGCATTTATTAACCTCCTCCTATGTGAAGTAGTATACGGGATTATGCATTCACAGAAGTTAGAACTAGGCACAATTTATACGTACGGATACGCTAACTAGTGTATTTACCGCTCCTAGACAGCCATGAAAGTGGACTACATGCCGCAGTAATGTGCGGTGAACTGTTGCAAGGTATGCTGTGTTTTGCTTTGTGCTATAACTAATCGTTTGCTAGTTTACACATCGGCCACTTAAACGTAGAAGTGCATTTGACGCCACAGTACGTACGTAATGGGTGCCTCGCCACTCACCCGTGAGTGGTCGCATTAAATTCTTTTTCTCCCGTTTACGCCCTGGTTACTTGTTTCTGCTGCGTGCGCCGAGTGTGTACAACCATGAGCAAGCACCAGCTTACCTTGCAACACTATCCCACTGACATGCCGTACGAACATCAAAACGTAGCTTTCATCACCAATAAGATGTCAAGATATGCGAAGATAAACTGAGCGATTGTAATAACAACCGGAAATTTTCCCCGTATTTACATAAAAAATGAAACATTTAAATTTTTCTAAATAACATGTTATTATAATTAAATTTAAAAGAAAAATTTACACAGCCTTTTAGTTTTCACACTTTTATTAAATATTGTATAATACGTAAATTGTACAAATTCAATACAGAAAGCAAAATAAAAATTGTCTCCAAAAATGAATGGCGTAAAATATCGTATTTTATATTGCATGCTATAAAAGACGGCGTTTTGAATTTGTAGTTCTATGAGGGGAGTGGGCGCAAATACATTTTACTTATACTGCCTGGAAATATGTGTTATTTTAGACATCAAGTGTAATGTATGAACAAATGACGATGTTTTACACTTCAGATGAAGATGGGAACAAAGATAAGAGCAGTGTCAAAATATCGTAGAGAAACTGAAATCGTGCAATGTCCACCGGCTGTAAATGTTGGAAGGGACAGAAGGCACCTTTTATTTTGTCACTATGGAAAAATACGTGCTATGCGTATATTTGCGCAGTCTTTCCAGAAGCATATGGGATGTTATTTACTTTTCCGAAGGGATATTGAATAAAATAAAATGATTCTAACAAGGTTTTCGNTCAGAAGCATATGGGATGTTATTTACTTTTCCGAAGGGATATTGAATAAAATAAAATGATTCTAACAAGGTTTTCGAATATTGTTCATCTCACATTCATAAAGGGATTTAAACTGAACCACAACAAATAAGTTCACCTTCGTTGATTAACTTTCTTCATCAAACGAGCCTCTTTGTAAAAATTACTGTTTATTTGTTAAATTTTAATCTACGCTAAAACTTTAGACGTTTTGTGTGTATAAATACTGCTTGCAGAGGTATTACGCCAGAAACACTTCAGGCCGCTTGTCGCTAGCTACATGTGCGTTTACAGATGTATATTGCTGTCAATGGTAAACACATCGAGCACATGCTGTGAAAACATCTGATGTTAAGCGTTTTAACCATATTGTCCGTCTCATATAACTTGGCAAGAATATGACAGTCAGTGAGAGGCAACTTGACGTATACGAAACCAAAAAAAATTGCCATTTACAAAATCCTGTATCAGCTGATGCACGAACGAACAAAATTATATTATGTTGGCTATTATGGGTGCACTGCCGACGCACATCAGACAAGCAGAAAATACGCGATAAGAAAGAGTTCCTAGATGAATTAATAAATTTTATTTTACGTGGTCACAAAACAGCGGTTGTTAGAGTTACAAACTAAACTTAGTGATAAAGTAGTAATTTATAGGTGTTCAAAATNGTGGTCACAAAACAGCGGTTGTTAGAGTTACAAACTAAACTTAGTGATAAAGTAGTAATTTATAGGTGTTCAAAATAAAATGCACAATAAAACGATCCGTATCCAAATTAAACACAACTTCAAAACCTTGAGAGTTATTTTCACGTCGTATCNGTGGTCACAAAACAGCGGTTGTTAGAGTTACAAACTAAACTTAGTGATAAAGTAGTAATTTATAGGTGTTCAAAATTAAATGCACAATAAAACGATCCGTATCCAAATTAAACACAACTTCAAAACCTTGAGAGTTATTTTCACGTCATATCNAAAATGCACAATAAAACGATCCGTATCCAAATTAAACACAACTTCAAAACCTTGAGAGTTATTTTCACGTCATATCCCCACTCTCCACCCATGCTTTCCATACGTACTTGATATCAATTCCAAAAGCATACAGAAATATTGCATGGCATTGTTGAATTATTATTTTTAGTAACTGGTAGAAATATATTTAAAATTCATGTATTTTCGAGCCAGTAGTAGAAGGAAAGCAAACTTTTAAAAAGACGGGATCAAGAGGAAGGCCAACCTGCTGCTATCTGTAGAGTAACGCCCTCGACTCACAACTCGCCCTGCCTTGCCATGCGCGCCATCTGTCCGCTCTTTCCCGAAGCATCAACAGCCACTTAAAAAATAGCTTTAGTGTGTGTAATAACAAATTTACGAACAGATACCAATAGTTTTATTTTTCCGCGAGCTCTGAATAATTTTTAAAGTAACATATTTCCTGTAAAGCGATTTTGATTGCTAGTAATTTCTATTGGGCCGGTAATCATTCGTCTACGTNTTAAAGTAACATATTTCCTGTAAAGCGATTTTGATTGCTAGTAATTTCTATTGGGCCGGTAATCATTCGTCTACGTCCATTACACGTCATGTTGTTTCCGTGTTGTTACTATATTGTATTTATAAATCAAAGAAAGTGGGACTCGCGTGAATAGTTTTTAAGCAATTCTTACGTTATTCAATGCCACATATTTACAACTCGAATGGTTTATTATCAGTAATAGCAGAATTACTGCTGTGCAATAGTCGATGGTGAGTTGTTGGCGAATAAAGGTGCGTTGTCAANTGGTTTATTATCAGTAATAGCAGAATTACTGCTGTGCAATAGTCGATGGTGAGTTGTTGGCGAATAAAGGTGCGTTGTCAATCAAGTTTCCTGAATTACTTTTAGTTCCAGTTATATGAGCTATGATGTCCAAAGTGTGATAAGAAATACAAGTACCGTCTCGCAAATTTTAACCCAAATTCTCTGTCTCGGACAAATTAAAAAATAGTTAGCAAATATTACATGTTTTGCAAGGTTGTATATTTTTACTTTTATAAGCTAAGAATTTTTTTTAGACAGATGTCAGTCTAAAATAGCTTAAAATTTATTTCTCGTTATAGTACAATGGCAAGTGGATTAGCTGACAACGTGTTGATAAAATATACAGCCTATACTTCACGCACAAGCTGATGGCAAAAGGATACATAAACGAAAAGTAAACGTTGGCCCTACTTTCGTCAAACTGTCAAAATCTTGCCAANAGCTGATGGCAAAAGGATACATAAACGAAAAGTAAACGTTGGCCCTACTTTCGTCAAACTGTCAAAATCTTGCCAAGTTTCATGGGACAGAGAATAACCGTGTTCTTTTGTACTATGCATGCGGATGCGATTGCATTTCTCCTTAGGTTGGTTTTTTTCTATTTTTTGTTGTGCATCTGTATGCGCTCTTGGCTCAGTACATTTAATGACTAGGAAACAAATCTCCTGAATTACGTTGGTATCTGAATAAAATGTAATGTATTGATATCAGATTTGCACTCACATTGCCCGTCTTCCCTCCTCTGCCTGTGGTGCTCTCCTTTGTCAAATATCGCATCCCGTGCCCCTTGCCACATTGCGATAAGCGCTACGCTGCTATAAGGAAGTGATCCCNTCCTTTGTCAAATATCGCATCCCGTGCCCCTTGCCACATTGCGATAAGCGCTACGCTGCTATAAGGAAGTGATCCCGCCAGGATGAGTCACGGCGCGTGTTGCTTGCTTACAGTTGTGAGTACATGTCCACTGCCCCATGCTACCGACCCACATAACTTACTCATATTTGCACATTATTTATTGGCGTTTCTGTTACTTTCCATAGCTTACTCTATATCACTGAATTCCTCTTCACGCGTACTTTNGCACATTATTTATTGGCGTTTCTGTTACTTTCCATAGCTTACTCTATATCACTGAATTCCTCTTCACGCGTACTTTCAGATGCCGTTGAAATGAATGTATCTTTCAAGGGGAAAAATTTATATGTCGTTTAATCATTTCTGTCCATACACGTGTTACGAATAGTCACTTTGCGGTAAATCACTTGCCGCCTTACGTAATGTCATTAAGCGAAAANCTGTCCATACACGTGTTACGAATAGTCACTTTGCGGTAAATCACTTGCCGCCTTACGTAATGTCATTAAGCGAAAATCTTTTTTCGTGATCTGCAACCGTTCCGGAAATTTTGGGAGTGTCCACGTTAGGCGGACTATCCTGTATATAACTAGTTCCTTTTGACAATAGGGCTAGATTTTATACATCTCTCCGTACTCCATAATATTTCATGAGCTCGTTGGTTATTGCGTTAATATTTAGTATAAAGACGTATGAATTTCGCGATTTTCAAGAAGTGCCAAGATAAAACATTAAATACCTAAACTTTCTTGTTAGCGGTTTGATTGGACGACTCGTTGCTTCGACGTTCTGCGGAACTGTAAACCAGTGACACAGATGGAGAAAGATACTGAACGAATCACGTACAACTTCGTGTACAGGATCAGATTCTCGTCATGAAGGCACCAGCAAAGGAATAAATGTCATGACCTGAAGTATATATAAAATCGCCGAGTTTTGGCTGGCCGTCAAATGAACTGTGTATTTCCTGGTCTCTACTCATATATTTATTTTTCTTTATGCAAGACAGCGCTTGATTTCTGCGTGATTTGGTAGCAGTTCATTACTGACTCACAATTCAACAAGTCTTCTAGGAAAAAGTCGCTGGCCCAATCACGACAACAACAAGGAAGTACGTTACACGTGTTTCAGTGCTATCCAACCTACTACGTTATCCCGCGAAATTCAGTTTTCCTATCCGTGGTCTATTGTAGCCTATTTGCAGATACTTCTCACTTTTTTATTAAACCTTTGAAAACTACCCCATATATGATATGCCTAATTGTTTCCTAAATATGTCATGTATTAAAGCCTTGTATACCTTTGTTAACGTTAAAAACCTTATTTATTTATTAAACTGAACTTTTACTTTTATTTTAAATATGCACTGTATTTTATTTATACTTAATATGAATAAAACAGGGAGAGATTTTAGTAATGTCTAGGAAGAAATAGTNTTAAAGTAACATATTTCCTGTAAAGCGATTTTGATTGCTAGTAATTTCTATTGGGCCGGTAATCATTCGTCTACGTTCATTACACACCATGCTGTTTCCGTGTTGTTACTATATTGTATTAATAAATCAAAGAAAGTGGGACGCGCGTGAATAGTTTTTAAGCAATTCTTACGTTATTCAATGCCACATATTTACAACTCGAATAGTTTATTATCAGTAATAGCAGAATTACTGCTGTGCAATAGTCGTCGGTGAATTGTTGGCGAATAAAGGTGCGTTGTCAATCAAGTATCCCGAATTACTTTTAGTTCCAGTTATATGAGCTATGACGTCCAAAGTGTGATAAGAAATACAACTACCGTCTCGCAAATTTTAACCCAAATTCTCTGTCTCGGACAAATTAAAAAATAGTTAGCAAATATTACATGTTTTGCAAGGTTGTATATTTTTACTTTTATAACCTAAGAATTTTTTTTAGACAGATGTCAGTGTAAAATAGCTTAAAATTTATTTATCGTTATAGTACAATGGCAAGTGGATTAGCTGACAGCGTGTTGATAAAATATGCAGCCTATACTTCACGCACCAGCTGATGGCAAAAGGATACATAAACGAAAAGTAAACGTTGGCCCTACTTTCGTCAAACTGTCAAAATCTTGCCAAGTTTCATGGGACAGAGAATAACCGTGTTCTTTTGTACTATGCATGCGGATGCGATTGCATTTCTCCTTAGGTTGGTTTTTTTCTATTTTTTGTTGTGCATCTGTATGCGCTCTTGGCTCAGTACATTTAATGACTAGGAAACAAATCTCCTGAATTACGTTGGTATCTGAATAAAATGTAATGTATTGATATCAGATTTGCACTCACATTGCCCGTCTTCCCTCCTCTGCCTGTGGTGCTCTCCTTTGTCAAATATCGCATCCCGTGCCCCTTGCCACATTGCGATAAGCGCTACGCTGCTATAAGGAAGTGATCCCACCAGGATGAGTCACGGCGCGTGTTGCTTACTTACAGCTGTGAGTACAGGTCCACTGCCCCATGCTACCGACCCACATAACTTACTCATATTTCCACATTATTTATTGGCGTTTCTGTTACTTTCCATAGCTTACTCTATATCACTGAATTCCTCTTCACGCGTACTTTCAGATGCCGTTGAAATGAATGTATCTTTCAAGGGGAAAAATTTATATGTCGTTTAATCATTTCTGTCCATACACGTGTTACGAATAGTCACTTTGCGGTAAATCACTTGCCGCCTTACGTAATGTCATTAAGCGAAAACCTTTTTTCGTGATCTGCAACAGTTCCTGAAATTTTGGGAGTGTCCACGTTAGGCGGACTATCCTGTATATAACTAGTTCGTTTTGACAATAGGGCTAGATTTTATACATCTCTCCGTACTCCATAATATTTCATGAGCTCATTGGTTATTGCGTTAATATTTAGTATAAAGACGTATGAATTTCGCGATTTTCAAGAAGTGCCAAGATAAAACATTAAATACCTAAACTTTCTTGTTAGCGGTTTGATTGGACGACTCGTTGCTTCGACGTTCTGCGGAACTGTAAACCAGTGACACAGATGGAGAAAGATACTGAACGAATCACGTACAACTTCGTGTACAGGATCAGATTCTCGTCATGAAGGCACCAGCAAAGGAATAAATGTCATGACCTGAAGTATATATAAAATCGCCGAGTTTTGGCTGGCCGTCAAATGAACTGTGTATTTCCTGGTCTCTACTCATATATTTATTTTTCTTTATGCAAGACAGCGCTTGATTTCTGCGTGATTTGGTAGCAGTTCATTACTGACTCACAATTCAACAAGTCTTCTAGGAAAAAGTCGCTGGCCCAATCACGACAACAACAAGGAAGTACGTTACACGTGTTTCAGTGCTATCCAACCTACTACGTTATCCCGCGAAATTCAGTTTTCCTATCCGTGGTCTATTGTAGCCTATTTGCAGATACTTCTCACTTTTTTATTAAACCTTTGAAAACTACCCCATATATGATATGCCTAATTGTTTCCTAAATATGTCATGTATTAAAGCCTTGTATACCTTTGTTAACGTTAAAAACCTTATTTATTTATTAAACTGAACTTTTACTTTTATTTTAAGTATGCACTGTATTTTATTTATACTTAATATGAATAAAACAGGGAGAGATTTTAGTAATGTCTAGGAAGAAATAGTTAATACAGAAAATAGTAATAAACTGTGTGCGCACGAATGCGGCCCGCTGTCCCTTTGGTGTGATTTTCTAGAACTGGTTAAGCTTTGTTTGCATGAGGCGGAGGAATGACCTGAAAGTAGAACTTTAGCAAGGCTTCAGAAAAGATGAATGTAACCTTGAATGGGTTGTAGATTGCAGGTGTAATAATATTCCAGAATGGCGGGGCGGCCGGAGTCTCTATGAATGAAATCAGACCACCGTGGCATTTGCAATAGCGCTGCTCACGGGAGCGTGGTATCGTGATAGGAAGGAGGGGGGGATGGTCATTCTCGTTAGGTAAGCGGGGTGGAGGGGGTAAGCATTGAGGGGATGATCTCTCCTCACCACTTCACCCCCCTCCAACCATCGCGTCCCCAGACCA